>PVKE010043251.1:0-13437 GCA_004027555.1 Craseonycteris thonglongyai | reverse complement strand
ACTGCCACACAACAGGCAAACGCATTTACCTTTTAAATTAATGAAACAATATGATTCCTCCCAGTCTGTGTTAAAATTATAGGTTCGTTTTCTCTTATTTGGTCCACTCATTTTAGGACTAAAAAAATAAAAATAAAAATAGTTATAGAACTACAATATCATATCAAATTGCCACCATAATAATAGATGACCTACCTCGTTTTTAGTTCATTTAAAATCGAATAGATCAAAACACTGTGATCCTAGCTAACCGTCACGACCCGATCAGTCCAGCAACCGCAATCAAAACGGCAACTTGGCGTCTCCCGGTTGGGTGGAGGAGAGTTTAAAGAGTGCAGCGGCTAAACAAGACGCGACATGTACAAAGGCGACAGCTAGGGACAAACTTATACATACGATATCACAAACATACCAACGAATGTAATAAACCTGTGTAGATACTCAAACAATATTTTAAAATTCTAACAAATGTATAAAAATAAACGATAGTTTTACTTAGTGTTTATGAAAAACTTCTGATGCAGTCAAATAATGGCGGGCGCACACAAATCGGGCTGCGGGCGCCATGTCGCCCATGGGCACAGGGTTGGGAATCCCTGCTTTACATATATAACTCAACTTGCAAAATCTTTGTGGTCATTAAGGTTTACTGAAGCATAATATCATATTTAATTTTCTAATTATATATGAAGTTTAGGGTCAGGATCAGTTGATATTTTTACTTCATCAAATTCAGAAACTGAGTATTAAGTCTTATGTGCACTAGCAAATGTTTGCATTACATAATAGAAATTTAAAGAGTACTCTAGTTTCAGTTATGCATTTACTAATGGTCTTCCTTGCTCTGAACTTTAGAAACATTTAGTGTCCACTTAGTCATGACATATGCATGGCCTTCATGACCTAACAGGCAGATTTGCCGAGCAATAACCTTGCCAACTTATGTCAGCCAGGGGTAAAGGGGGAGATGGTAGTGGTGAATCTGTTTTTATTACTTGATGCTTAGTCATAATGAATCAGAGGCTTTTATGAGAAATCTTTAACCATCCTGTGGAAGATTTGCTTGCCAAAGATATACAGATTTCTGCTTTATTAGAAAATTTGTTTAGCCTCTGATTGTGCGTATGTAAGATGTTGTTTGTTGAAAAGTTTGTCATTTTATGTAACATCAAATGTTACGTTGTTTGAAGTTCACTTTTCTAATGTCATCAGATTTTATGAAATCTGGTTTAAAAACCTTAATTCTGGTCAAAAGGGGTCCATGAAAAGAAATCTGCATATATGGTATTGTAGCTCAAAAAATGTTCAGCCTTTTCATGTATGTACTGCCTGACAATGGTGACATTTTGGAAAGCCACTATAACATCTGGCAATTCTGTCAATGCCACATAGCTTTGTATCTAAACACTGGAAACACGTCAAAATTACTCATGCAATTTGTAAATATATATGTCAGGTCTCCTCCTCAAACTGTAGGGAGGTAGATCTTGTGTAGATGGAATTATTTTCATTTAACAGGACCCGTCTGGGTTTGGAAGTAGCAAGTATTTTGTGTGCCTCTCTCAGATCAGGGCAACCCAGTTCTACGCACTTTGACATTACATTAGGAAAGAACCAACCACATCTTTTCTTTGTAGAAAACTCCACAGTTTCATTTGACAGTACAAAATATAAATGCCACTTAGTTTGTTGGTAGACATTAATTTCGTAGACAGTTAAATTTATTGGGCAATTAATTATGCTGCTCAAAAAAAAAGGGGGGGGGCGGTAAGGCCTGCTTATGTAGAAGAAGGAACTCCCTGAGACCATATTTCTGCTAGAGGTCTACTAGGTGACACTCTTCTGAGGGGGAGGGGGTGGCGGAGGGTTCACACACAAGGGACTAGCTCACAAAAAGTGTCAGTATTCAAGTAGACATGTACATAATTGGTCAAGCCTAAGATTTGACTTCTCCATTATTTTCTGTACTGGTGACATAGACATTAACTCCACTGATATTCATGTTGATGAAGATCTCTAGCCATCTATATCCCAACTACTCTAAAAAAGGGAAATTGATGGCTAAGGTGAGAAATATCCATTGAGCCGTGGGAATAAATGCTGTACTCGCTCTGGGGTGGTGCGAGCACTCTACGCTTTGAAGGAATTGTTAATTATATCCTTTCCATTGGCTGGAAGCATCTGTTGAAGAAAGGCTTGATTCTCATAGTTTGAAAGCTAAGCCATGCAAATTGATCAACAGAGAACTCCATTTTTTTCCACTTGATATTGAACTCTTTGTTTGGGAGTGGTGGCCTCATGGTTGTCCTGTGTCAGCAGCTTCAAAGTCCCAAGAACATGAGGGTAAGTCAGATTGACATAGCTGCTGTTTAAAGCCATCAGGCAACGTGAGTACCTCCATTGCTCCTACATAGGTAGGTGTCATCAGAGTCCTAAAGGGACTCCTCTCAGTGCTTTTGCAAACAAGTACAGGGGCCCAGATATTTCACATGTGCATGTACAGCACAATACAAGGGGGGCTGACAAAAAAATCCCAGGATTTATAAATGAAAAATTGTATATTTATTTTTACATGTTTAAACTTCCATCATCTTCAGAATACTCATCGCTTGATGCACTATACCTATAGAGATGCTTCATCTACTGCTCCAAACAATTTTCAGACGCTTCAATTTTGATGCCTTTTAATTCTTCTGTCAGTTTTTGTTTCAAGTCAGGAAAATGTTCCCCTTTGAGGACTTTTTAAATGTGAGGAAACAAAATAAGTCACTCAGGGCGAGATCTGGTAAATAGGGAGAACTGGGCATGAGGGTCATGATGTTTTTGATCAAAAAATGCTGAACACTCAGCACGGTGTAGGCAGGTATGTTGTCATGTCGCACATTGTTCGTGTAAATCACCCAGCATGAAATGGGCAAACATGTAAGTCTCCAAATAAAGTTCACTGAAGCCAACCAAACGCAGCCTCTCACAACCATACCAGCTGGTACATGGGTGCAGATGGGTTCCTAGAACACCCTAGTGGATGATGCCTGTATTACAAGGGGCCCACCCTCCAGAAGATAATACCAGGTTGTTTATTTTGTTTGCGTCTTCCCTCATAGATGAGTGTTTTTACATTTAAGTTAGGATGAAAAGTAACATATTCACCTGACAGATTTAAACAATATGAAAGTATATATATGACATAAAATTAAACTAAAATCTCTTCTCTATTCTTACCTTTTATTCTTTCCCTTTAATTCTATTGTCCTGAAGAAAGCACTGCTAGCATTTATGTGTGTGTTTAGAAATGTTTTTGAGTCCATTCAAGCATAATCAGGTATCCTTTTTTTGCAGCCGTGTCCTTAAATGAACAAATCTTCTTCCTCTGGGGGTTGGAGGAAGTGGGATGAAGCATTTCAGCAGAGAAACATAGAAGACATGGGCAGTAGCTCTCCTGGTTCTCGCCCCTTCCTCAGGGCAAATGAGCTTTGAAAGGATTTCAAAATAGACCCTAAGTGGTCCCTGTGTGCCCCCCTCTCTTCTTTCCCAATCCTGTTGTTTGGTTGCAAAGGACACAGAAAGTAAGCACTGCCATAAACAAATAGAGAATAATAAATGGTAAGAACACAACAGAATATGTCTTCCACTTGAACTTTGAATTGTTAGATCCAGACATTCTCCTTCTGTCCTTCAGCGAAGTGTTGAAGATTTTTTTTTTTCCCTGGAATTATGAGATAGGTACAAATTCTTTCCCTGTAAGTTCATAATTCCTGTTGGGAAAATTTGGATAAAATTCTTCCCTTTTTACCCAAACAAGTGAGGGCTTATCTTTGTTAGTTTATAAATAACCAAGCCCTGTATCTGATTAGAAACATGGATGAACACCAGTTTACGTTTAGTTAATGAAGTTGTGGAATTTCTCTAAAAGACTGAAAGTTTATGTGAACAACAGTTAGCACTGGGCCTGCACATACTCGGTGCTCATTAAAAGAATGATATGGAGACTTAGGTTCTAATCCTGGACATTAGGCTATTTACCATTTTTAGGTCCCTGTTTTCTCTTTAAAACAAGAAACACTCTGCCTTTTGAGCCAACACTTCTTGCTTGAGGCCCACTTCCACCTCTTGGAAGTGTACTTTCTCTACTTTTCTGTTCAATAAACTTTTCTTTCATCTCTGTAAAAAAAAAAAAAAAAAAAAAAAAAAAAGAGGTAAGAAGAAACACTAATAACTATTTTAGATTATGTATCATTATGGTATATATTAGAATAACTGCTATAACAATATATTATAAAACTATTGGAGCCCCTCACATATAGTTATGTATTGATTCTTTGAACACAGTGACCACATCTGTCTGGATAAGCTCTTTGTCCCAACCACTCTGTGCTGTGCCTTTCCCATAGCAGATGCTCAGTAAATATTTATTGAATCAGTGTTGTTTGTGTTCAAAGAGAATGTTTAACCTCCTACTGTCTCAATTTCCGCCTACCCTTTCTTGGTCTCATGTCCATTATAGGTATATTGACATCTCTGGGCTCTCTTTCCAGGAATCTACAAGAAAAAAAAATTTTTTTTGACACTAGGAATTGTAGGTTACTTTTTAAAGAAAACATTTAATATTGATAAGCATAACTTGGGTTAGAATCTTGTCTCCACATTCACGCACACTTACACGTACTTCATTTCTTCTCTCTTTCCTTACTTTGTAATGCTGGAAGAGTTGACAGACAACTTACTTCTTCTCCAAGACTTCTGAACTAGGAGTTCATGAAATCTTGGGAGGGCTTAAGGCAGGGATTGTGAAACTTCTAGATGACTTTCAAAGGATCCATAAACTCTGATATTGTATGATGTACTTGGGCCTTGTTATGGCAAGAGGATTGGAATTTTTATTAGATTCTCTAAGAGTACTTTGACCTATAAAAAGTTAAAATCCACTGTACTTACTGAACAAGGTCTAGTCACTTAGAAAATCCTGCACTTTATCCACTGTGATTGCTTCAATTTCTCTAAAGATGTTCTACAAGATAATAAATAAACCTAATTTACATCTTCTAATTTTACCCTACAGCAAGACCAGCTTAAGTGTGTACCTTAAAACTTTCACCTCTCACCTGAGGGGTCCCCATTCCCAACCTACCCAGGCCAGGAAGCCCACCACTCATTTCCATCAGGCAATATTCTCTTTACATTTCCATATTCTACCATATCTTGCTACCCTGACACTGAGCAAGTAAATTTCCCTCATATGTACCATTATGACTTGTGAGAAATTGCTGTTCTTACTCCTTGGGGTATGCAATGCATGTCAAGGATACCAGCCTTACTGGTGGAGAGGTCCATTTGGGGGAATAGTAAGAAAAAAAGGAAAGATAAACAATAAAGTAATAGAAGGGACACTTAAAAAATAGTCAGGGACCACTCCTGAGATTATTAACATACTGTAGATATGAAGGAAATGAGTCAGCTCTTTGGCTTTATTTTCTCATAGACTAGTGCAAATATTGAACAGGGCTGTCTATGGTGTCTTCCAGCTTCAGTGTCTATAATTTTGTGATTTTTTTTTGTTGTTGGCTGATGTTCGACAAGTTAATGGAAAATCTTAAAGCCTTAAAAAGACATTTTTCAGTTTAATAGGAAATGGGCAGAAAGTTAAACAAATCTAAAATATTGCATGAATAAAGAAAGGAGCTATTTATTTATTTATTTATTTATTTATTTTATTGTTAAATTTAATGGGGTGACATTGATTGGTAACAATTAGACAGTTTCCAGAAGTACAAGTCCACATCATATCACCCATGCATCGCATCATGTGCCCACCCCCCAGAATCAGCTCCCCTTCCATCACCATATATCCAGTGTCCACTCCCACCTCCCCACCCCCTGCAAGAAAGGAGCTATTTTAAGACGGACTTATTAAGTCAATATCTTATTTTTCCAAAAAATATAAAATGTGTAGCTCAATACTGATTTTTTTCTTTAAAAGGTGAATTTCTTAAAATGTTATAAATTTCTGAAGTGAACAAATGAGGATAGCTTAGGCTTCCTCCCTTCCACCAAAATGATAACTAAAAATAACAAAATCTTCTACTATTTATGAAAAAATACTATAAAGCTGCAAAAACTAAAACAACATGATATAGCACACAGTAAATAAATAAAATATATTTAAAAGTTCAAACTACTAATCATTAATAATAATTATAAAAAAAGTTATACGAAGTTTTTTTTTAAATAAAATAACAATAAAATAAACAACTAAATAAGATAATTTTAAATTTAAAATTATTGTATGTGTAATAAAACTAATAAATTTATAATTATAAAGCTGCAATAGTGTTATATTATTTGATAATAATGATAATTTATTATAATAAAATTATTTAATTATTATGATAATTAATTAAAAGAAAGTAATCAAATAAGAAATAGGCAAAATATTTGAACATATACACTTCATTAAAGTAGTATTGGTAACCAAAAAGCACATAAAAATATGTCAAACAGCACTAGTGATTAGTGAAATGTGAATTAAAAACAAAATATGATTTTCCTAAATACCTATTAAAATGTCTAAAATTCAAAAATCTGACTATATCAAGTGTTAGGATATAAAGGAACTAGTACTCTCAAATACTGCTGGCAAGAATAAAAAATGATGCAACCACTTGGGAAAACATTTTGAAAACCTTCTTAGTAAGTTAAACATATACCTCCCAATCATTCCACTCCTAAGTCTTTATTTACTCAAGGGATATGGAAGCATATGTCTATACAAACACATGTACACAAGTGTATCATAACAGCTTTATTTGTAATAGCCAAACATTAGAAACAGCCCGAATGTCCATCCATAGGTGAATGGATAAACAAATTATGTCATGTACATAAAAAAGAATACTACTCAGTAATAAAAAGGAATGAACTACTAGTGCATGCAACAACATGGATGATATGAAATAATTATGCTGAGTGAAAGAAGCCAGACACCCCCCCCTCAAAAAAAGAAAGAGTATATACCCTAGAATTTATTCATATAAAATTCTAGAAAATGCAATCTAATCTATAAGAAAAGATGACTCAGTTTTTCCCTGTGGACGGTGGATGGGGAGACTGATTTAATCTAACAATTAAAAATGTAGAAGAAACTATAGAAAACTATGCAATTATTTATCTGATCTTAAATAGAAAAAGCCTTTCAAAGCATAAACGCAACAACAACTTTTTTAAGTAAAAGAGTGATTCCTTTGACAGTATAAAAAAACTTTAGTTTACATTAAAATAAAGTATAAAATTAAAAGTTACATAAAAGAAGGAGCAATATTTACCATAAATGTAGAAAAGTTTATATCCTTTATATATAGTTCTTATAAAACAAGAATTACTTGGGGAAGCCGGGATGGCTCAGTGGGTTAAACGCTCACTTTGCAGCGCCGGGGACCAGGGATCGAATCCCGGCCCCGGCCCGTGCGGAACCATATGCTGAACTGGGAGCTCCCCCAGTTCAGTTCTCTCTGTCTCTGTATCTCTTTCTCTCTCTCTCTCTGTGTCAAAAAACAATAAAAATAAATAAATAAATATTAAAAAAACAAGAATTACTTAATTGAATATCCCTATTTTAAAAGAGCAAATTATATAAACTAGTGTTTCACCAAAAAAGGAGGAGAAAGAAAGGAAGGGACAGGGAAAGGAAGAGAAGGGAAGGGAAGAAGGAAAGGAAAGAAAGAGGGAGAAAGGGGATAGAAACAGTTAAAAATTTCTTAGCAACAGAGATTTCCCCCTATTGGTGGTGTTTCCCCATAGGTTGTTTTATTTTAGTCTGTGTGTTTTTCCATATTTCTTAGTTCCTACAGTGGACTTGAGTGATTACAAAAATAATTTATGAAGTAGAGAAGTTCAGTGATTTCAGTGGTGTTAATGTTCTTTCAGATGAAGGAGGTATTGTAGAATATGTCTGTTCAAATGAAAGCAGACAAGGTGTGTGTGTGTGTGCGTGTGCGTGTGTGTGTGTGTGTCAGAGATTATGATTAGCAGAAGAAATCGGGACCTTAGAAGTGAAGCACCGTCTCATTGCTGGACCATGATTCCTGGGAGGACAGAGGCAATGCCTCACTCTTGTGTGAAATCAAGACTGTCCCAATACAAGCTTGAGAGTTGGGGAAGTAGCATTTCAGAGGTGCCTGCTTTAAACAATTGGTGAAACATACTAAGAAGAAAATTGTACGAGGACTGTCCAGAAACAATCCGGCCATAATCAATATAATGAGAAGGTACATGGCTAGATACTTTCCAGACAGCCTTCGTATATCACATTAAAATATATGAAGAGAAATGCTAGAAGTTTCACTATAAGCTATATTTCCTCATAATTCTCTTTTCCAACTCTTGGTTCAAAACACAAGCTGTAATTAAGTGGACATTGACTGTGTAGTCAACACTACCATCAGGCTCCATAAAATCATGAAATATTATTCTAAACTTTAAGGAATTTGGAGTTTTACTGAGAAAATATGCCTCACAAGCAATAATTAGTAAAGCCATTACTTACAGTTTATCATGGGGGCAGAATGTATTTTAAAATGCAGAGATGAAAACCTTCACAGAAGCACACACTTTTAATATCTAAGCACACACCATTAATATCTAAGAACTTTTTTTTTTTTTTTTTTGAGGACAGAATGATTAGGACATCAGGAGGCCTGTAAATTGCAAGGGGAGTTCCGTTGGTGAAAAAAACTAACATCCAATGGATTAAGTCAACCTGTAAATATGTATTTTTGGAGTCTGCAGTGATCTCACAGGATATTAAATGTTGGTTTTTATGACCATGGCTTAAAATCATGGCATGGTTTCTCAGTTTCATGAGGCTGGATTCGCAGGAAGAAGATCATGAAGTTGATGGTGCAGCTGAGCTCCAGCCCAAGCCTTCTGAACTTGCACTTTAATGAAGCCACAGGATAGAAATGATATTAGTTTGTGTCCTTGACCTGAACATTAGCTTCTTGTTGTCAGAAGAGAAGAAATCAGTGAGAAAGAAATGATTTCTAAAAATTCTCAGAAGTCATAGTCCCAAACTATTAGAACAATAAAGTATTTCAGACTGCACAGAATAGCAGGAGGGAAGATAACATTATCTTAGGATGAAATGCTAACATTTTGAAACAGGGATAAAAATCAAGAATGTACATAATCTATCTTCCATGTACTTTTTGTCTGCACCATAAATAGACACGAGTTAACGTATGTTTGAAGATTTATTTCCCTGTTATTGAGCTCACTCAACAAATGGCTTCCCCCCCCCCACATGTCCTGCTTTTATAAACCAAGATCTAATTTGACATGATTACGTAATTGTGTGGCCATTTTGCCCTTCCTCCTCTTTCTCCTTTCTACAGGGTAGAAGATTTCTCTCTTCCCAGAGCCTTATAGAATATAATGCACTTAATAGTAATAGCAATAATAGTTATCTCACAATCACTAATTCTTCTATTTACTAAATTGTTACTAAGGACTTATTGGAGATAGATAAATGAATAAGACACATCTTTAGAACTCAGACTAGTGGGGGATTCAGACAATTAAAAATGAAACAGATCATTTGCAGACTGTGGTAAGTACACAGAAAGGAGTGGCCAACTGTGACACTTAGGAACAAAACATGGGAATGGCTCCACACTCTGTCTTGGTAGGAAAAGCTCAGAGATGCTGTTTGTATAGAAGTCACATTTAAATTGAGACTTGAAAGAGAAATGCATGAGGAAGGCACAGAAAGGTGTTTAAGGAAGAAGGAATGCCATGTGAAGGTGTGGACTGGAAAATTACATACAAGGAATTAAAGAAGGTCAGCATAACAGGAGTAAAGTAAATTAAGACGAGCCTGTCAGTAGATCAATCTGGGAAATGGTCTAGATGATCTATTTTGCAGTGGTCATCTTAAAATTATTAATAGGTAGCTGCAGGGCATAGCAGAGATATAAATGTGGGAGATACCAATACATAGATAGTTTCTAAAGTCTTGGAAATTAATGAGGTCACCCAGGGTGAGTGCTTAAAGTTAGAAGAGGACCAAGGACAGGATCCTGAGATCCAACAATTAAAGACAAAATGGAGAGCCTCTGCATCCAATTTACATATATATAAATTAAAAAAAAAGAGAGAATATCTGAATAATTCAGTGTCACAAAATCTAAGAATTCACTAGAGCCAAGGCCAGGGGTAAGGTGGGATTTCTTTTGTTTTGTTTTGTTTTGTTTTTAAATAGCCAAATGGAATTATTGATGCAAGATTTCAAGGAAGGTAAACAGCCGTCTTTGAAGTTTTGCACTGCTGGAAAGATGGTGGGTGGACCATTGATTAAGATAATATTTACAAACAATGAGCCTACGTAAGCCCCTAAGATCCCCAGATTCATTATTTCTAATATGGGGATAGTAACACTTACCTTGTAGCTTTGTAAGAAGTTTAAGTAACAGACGGAAAAGGGTATATAAACTAAATAAGGAAACTACACTATAGTGATTCACTCACCTTTTCAAACAGATTGAAACTGAGACGGAAAATTAACACACATGCAGATCAATGTCAGTTTGTCAATCTCTTGACAATTAGTAATATATGTTTCTTCTTTGTAATTTTCAAGACTTTTTATATTTCTGTGTATTGGCTAATATTGCCCTTTCACAGATAAGCCTAGAAGAACAAAGCATTCCTTGTGGAAGTCCTTGTACTCTGAGGATTTCCTGAAAAACCTGAATGCAGAGCTCCCTTGCACGATCTTTTCCAAGATTCTTGCCAAGAGTCCTAGCTGTGTGTTCGCATGCTTACACATGTATGTATACATGTAAATTTTGCAAGGTATGACAATTAAACAACAATTAAGACCATGGTCTCTGTCCACTCTTATTTTTCCCTCCAAGACATTTGTTTTGTGTGGGTGGAGATGGAAGGGCCTTGGGCATATTGGAATCAGATTGAGGAGCAGTTCAGTTGGAGATACATTGATCTGGCCCTTAGTGAGATGTTTAGTAGAGTTATTGCAGGTTGTCCCAGAATAGGGAAGGCTTCCAGAAATACCGTAAGCTAGAAGCTGCTGGGCTGACTCACGTATCGCCATGTCTGGAAGGTGCATGACCAGAGATGCTACTGTGGGTGGCTGTGTCCTTGTGCACCCAGCACCACAGAGATGTGAGCCGTAAGGGGACGCATTTTGAACTATATGGAGCCAGCAGCTAGCCTGTGGAAAATTCTACCAGGCATCAGACATGTGGAATTGTGACCAGAACATTCAGTTTCACTGATGCCTAGTCAAAATGGAAATTCTATTCTGTGAAGAATATACATAATAATTCAGTGTGCATAACTATAAATTTACCAAATGTTTATTTTCCCCCAGTGGGAATTACAAGAAATTAAACTTATTAGCACTTGTATGCTTATAGGACACTAACCTGTCATAGTACCATTAACTGTGAGGGGGTCTGTAACAACTAATGCAGGGTTTTTTAAGAATATTTACAGGATATTGTCATAATAAGTTATGAAGTTGGAAGAAGCTCATTTCATTGTTAATAATGAAAAGAAAATTTTAATCAATCATGTTAAAGACTGATCCTCTTTCTAATTATTTTCTCCATAGGAAAAATATATTACTAATACAACATCATTGTCAGATGAAGAGACAACCAAAAAACACTCAGTGGAAAAAAAATGTAGGGAGAAAAGTATCCTGTAGGTGTATGAGGCAGTTAATTGATAAAAATGCCATTGTTTTTTTCTGAATGTTGTCTCATTTGTCATTTTGTCAGATTTTTACATTTTGTAATGGGTGGAATTTTTAAAATTTTAAGTATCCATTTTTGGTCTCATAATTTATATTTATAGTTTGATTTCTTCTTCATAATATTTTTAGAGAAATACAGATTCTAATTCACCATAATGTAAATGTGAGACACCCATCATCTTTCAGCCTAAAAATTAGCAAATCTGGTGAAACAAGGCACAATTTTCCCCATGTGTGTTACAGGGCTTTGGTTACAAAAGAAGCAAAAAAGGAAGGGAGAAAGGGAGGGAGGGAGGGTGGGGAGGGAAGGAAGGGAGGGAAAAATTATAAAACATCAAATAGAAGTAAAAATATGGAACACTTCATGAATTTGCATGTCATCCTTGTGCAGGGTCAGTGCTAATCTTCTCTGTGTTGTTCCAATTTTAATGTGTGTGCTGCTGAAGCAAGGGCCATAATTCTTGAAGTGATATGCATCTCATGCCCTACAAAACCTAAAGCAGTGTGTTCTGTGTGCCAGTGGACTCTTGTGTACCTATAGCAAGGCCCAGGGCCTCTTCTAATAGTGCCCTCATTGACCATCCATGTAAGTGAGGGTTTATTTCTTGGCTCTCTACTGTTCTGTTGATCTATGTGTCCATTTTTGTGCCAGTACTATAGTTTTCTGATTATTATAGTTTTGTAGTATAGTTTGAAATCAGAGAACATGATACCTACAACTTTGTTCTTCTTTCCCAAGATTGCTTTAGCTATTCCTGGTCTTTTGTGTTTCCATACAAATTTTATGATCATTTGTTTTAGTTCTGAGAAGACTGCCATTGATCTTTTGCTAAGGATTGCATTGAATCTGTAGATTACTTTGGGTAGTGTCATCATTGTAACAGTATTAATGCTTGTAAACCATTAGCACAGTATATCCTCCCATTTATTTGTGTCCTCTTCAGTTTCCATTTCAATGTCTTATAGTTTTCAAAGTTCCCTCAACCACCCTCAGAGAGTTAGCAGTTAATGATATGATCAGCCTGCCTCCAGTTCTGGATGGTTGGAATGGAAAACAAAGTCTAAATGCCAAAACCATGAGGTTTTGACTGGTGATTTGGGAGCAGGGCTGACCCTTGGCCCCTCTGTGACATATACAAGAACTAAAAGCACTCAAATTCATTTTAAGAGGGTCCCAGATTTGATCCCAGCTCTGCCACTATGTGTGTGACCTTAAGGACTGAACTCGACTCTCCCAAACTTCAGCGCCTTAACTTCTGCATGTGACAGACCATTTCAGACCTATTGTAAGGGCAAAGGTCAAGTAGGTACATAAACACAAGCCATCTTGCAAGGGACTCTTCAGATGTAAAGTCTGATGGCTCTTTATCTTCTTCATCATGCCAAGGAGCCACGGACTGACTGACTGCCGCTCGTGTGCCTTATTTTGGAGAGGCATGTGAACTCCCTGCACAGGCAGACAGCATGCTGCCCTTTCAGGACACCATTCTTAAAACCTGTGTTGGGCATTTCTTAAATTTAGCGGCTGAATGAAGTGAAAGAGTGGGTAGGAAAGAATGACCACTGCTGGCAAGAGTCTCCTTTGGCTCCGAATTTACATGTCCCACCGAACCAAATGGAAGGCATGCTGGTATCCAGAATCTACCTATTTAATAGGCGGTGAAACA
>PVKE010043250.1:0-13443 GCA_004027555.1 Craseonycteris thonglongyai | reverse complement strand
GTGCATAGTTATTTCTATTTTACTTTTTGACAGATAGAGAGAGAGACAGAGACAGAGACAGTTAGAGAACCAAACTGTGGGAACTCCCCAGTTCAGCACGTGGGTCCTGCCTGGGCCGGAGCCGGGATTCGATCCTCGGTCCTCATGGCCTCAAAGCGAGCGCTCAACCCGCTGAGCCGTCCCGGCTTTCCCCTAGTTTTTTTTTTGTAATAACCCACCTCGTCACTCTAATATGTGAACATGTAGTTCTTTTAGGTGGCCACCGTCTTACCCTTTTTTTTTAAATCTCCAGTGCCCTAGCATACAGCCTGGCACATAGGAGGTGCTCAATAAGTATGGTAACAATAAATTGAAAGCCAGGCAATCAGTGGTTGATAGATGAAAAGCCTTAAATGCTTGATAAAGGAATTTGAATCGTATGCTGAAGGCAACTAATATATAAGTGATACAATGAGATGTGCATTTAGAAAGATTGTCCTGGCAGTAGTAATAAGGATGGGACTGGATGGAGCAAGCCTAAAAACAAGAAAATGATTTTTAAAATTATCATGATTGTCCAGGTGAGCCATGATGAAGGACTTAGTGATTTGATTTGATATGAAGAGTGAGAGAAAAAGAAAAGTCTAGGATAAACCTGGGTTTCTTGCTGCGATAAGTGGGTGAATGGTAGTGCCATTAGTCCAGCTAGGGTATACAAAGGAAGAGAATTTTTTTTAAGATAAATGACTTTAAAATAAATTAGCTGGGGGAAGCCGAGATGGCTTAGTGGGTTAAGCACTCACTTTGTAGCCCCAGGGACCGGGGATCGAATCCTGGCCCCTGCCGGAGTGGACCCATATGCTTAACTGGGGAGTGCCCCCAGTTCAGTTCTCACCAGAGTGAGACCCTGGCCCATTTCCTGCCCTCTGCATCCCTGCGCCCACCTGTGGAATGAAACTGTGTGGAAAAACCAATGATGTGCAACTATGGAGACTGTCCTGGGTCCTCCCCCTTCTCTCTGTGTATCTCTCTCTCTCTCTCTCTCTCTGTCAAAAACAATAAAAATAAATCTTAAAGAAATATATAAATGAGCTGTGACAAAGGGGACCTATATTGTAGCAGTAAAAGAGATATGTTCCGTAGTGTGTGTTCACCATACAAATCAGGTTTCCTATAATTTTTCACTTGGACAGTTTAAAATATTTTAATCTCCTTTATTTTAAAATACAAATGGTGGGAAGCCGGGATGGCTCAGTGAGTTAAGCGCTTGCTTTGAAGCCCCAAGGACCGAGGATCGATCCCAGCTCCGGCCCAGGCGGACCCACATGCTGAACTGGGGTGTGCTTTCCAAATGCAGTGAGGTCCCCACTTCAGTTAAAAAAACAAAACAAAACAAAAAACAACCTTCCATTAAAATACAAATGGTATTTGAGAAAAGGGTATTGTTGATGTTTATAATGCCAGATTGCTTGATGATGATCTTACCTCAATATGTCAGCTGAGTTCGAAGAATTCTCTAAGCTCTGCATCATAGTAGTTGTTCTCAGTTGAGTCAAGTAAGACATTGGGAGATAAAAATCTAAAATTGGCAGAGCCCTTAACTCAAGAGGAGTCTTAGCATTCTGAGGTATTAACCCCTGGGTAGACTTGGTTAAGAACCTTACAATGGGGATGCCGGGATAGCTGAACAGGTTGAGCGCTTGCCTTGCAACCACAAGGTCCAGGGATCAAATCCCAGCCCCGACCTATGTAGGCCCATGTACTGAACTGCAGCAAATTGATAACTGCTGGGATGATGGTGAAAGTTCTCCCCTCCCATGAGGAAGGCCCCAGTTCAGTTCCTGCCCTGAGCAGCCCCTCATCCACCTGTGTGGAATGAAACTATGTCACAATTAATGATGCAGAACTATGGAGGTTGCTCTAGGCCCTTCCTCCTCCTCTCTGTCTGTCTCTCTCTCACCTTCTCTCAAAGAATAAAATAAACCTTTAAAATTTTTTTTTTTTTAATATTTATTTATTTTTGACAGAGAGAGAGACAGAGACAGAGAGAGAACTGAACTGGGGGAGCTCCCAGCTCAGCACATGGTTCCGCACGGGCCGGGGCCGGGACTCGATCCCCGGTCCCCGGCGCTACAAAGTGAGCGCCCAACCCACCGAGCCATCCCGGCTTCCCCAAAATAAACCTTTAAAAAACAAAAAAGAACCTTACAATGTAGTATCTTTAATTAAGAGCAATTTTCTTTTGGTTCTCACTAGTTTAAGTTGAAGTGAAAGCTGATTATATGAAAATTAAGAACAAAAATAATTGTCATGAATGGGTGATTCACATATAGATCTTGAAAAGTCAGGGCAGAAAGTTATGAAGTTAATTTTAGAGAAGTAGGGGAAGCTGGGATTCTCAGCAAGTTAAGCGCTCGCTTTCCAGGAACCAAGGATCGAATCCCAGCTTTGGCCTATTTGTACCCATAGGCTGAACTGGGGTGTGCTTCCCATGTGGGAGGCCCCCAGTTCAGTTCTTACCCCCCAGTTTGGCCCCTGGCTCAAGGGGGCATGCTTCCCATGAGGGAGGCCCCCAGCCCAGTTGCTGTCCTGCGGGACCCCCACCTACCTGTGTAGAATGAAGCTTTGTTGAAAACTGATGATGTACAACTATGGAGACTGCTCTGGGCCCTCCCCCTTCTCTCTGTCTCTCTCTGTCAAAAATAATAAAATCTTTTAAAAAATTTAGAGAAATATACTTGATTGGGTTCTTTTGCATGCAGAGGTTCCAGCATAGGATTCTAAAGAGTACAGAAAGCCACAATAGAAATTTTACAGTGGGTAGGATGAGACCATGAGACCAATGCTGTGTGTCTTCAACCAGATCATCTACCACAAATGGCTATAAGATGCATAAGCTGCATACCGCTTAGCCCTTATTCTTTTCACCTGGAGCAAAAATGAATTCTCTCTCTAGCTTGAGCTGAAACCTCTGTCTTTGCTACTGTGGACATGATTTGAATTGGGTACTGGTACATAGGAGTTCACCTATCCCATTTTGGGCCAGTGGGCATGATTTTTTTTTTTTTTTTTTTTAAGATTTACTGTTTGAGAGAAAGGGGGATGACCCAGAGCAGTCTTCATAGCTGTACATCATTAGTTGTGATAAAGTTTCATTCCACACAGGTGGATGTGGGGCCCTGCAGGGTGGAAACCGAACTGGGGGCCTCCTGTGTGGGAGACAAGAACCTTCGCTGCCATCCTGGCAGTTACCAGTTGCACTGAAGTTCCAAATATGAGTTTGCATGGGCTGGGACCAGGATTTGATTCCTGGACCTTGCTGTTGCAAAGCAAGCACTCAACCTGTTGAGCTTTCCTGGCATTCCCCCAGTTGGCATGATTTTTATCCAACCCCAGTCAAATATACAGTATAGTCAAAGTATTATGGTCAATACGTTACTTTGAGGTGAGCAAAATTTTATCCTCTAGTAGTGTGGTACCTGAGGTGCATCCTGTGAACATATTACCTTGAAGAAAAAGGTAAACAAGAACTATTTATCAGAGAACACAGTTGCTTTCAGGATCTGCCTCTTTGGATCTGCTGTGCTTGTGGCCTTTTTATCAGACTCGTTTCCTTCTCTCTTTTTGAGTATTATATGACCTCAATCTATTAATACTTGAAGTTGATTTTCAGCTAAGTTAGATTTCAGAGCCTGATTTCATGTCCTGTTTAGTTCCCCAAAATTCAGACCAAGAAAACTTACAGCAAATATATGTCCCTTCTCAATGAGTTCCTTCTTGACTGCTTTAGCTGTTAGTTCTCCAGAGACAAGTATAAGATTTATAGGTCATCTGGGGATTTGTAGAGTGACGTCAGTTAGGAGTTGCTGATCATTTCAGTATATGGACTAAATGGAGGTTTGCAGAGTTGGTGAAAATGCCCAGTTGGTTCTGAATCAATAGTGGTTGATAAAAACTACTAAACTAGGGGGAGCCGGGATGGCTCAGGGGGTTAAGCGCTCACTTTGCAGTGCGGGGACCCTGGGGACCAGGGATCGAACCCTGGCCTGTGCAGACCCATGTGCTGAACTGGGGAGTTCCCCCAGTTCAGTTCTCTCTCTGTCTCTGTCTCTTTCTGTCTGTCAAAAATAAAATAAATAAATAAATAATACAATAAAAAAAAACTACTAAACTTTTTTTTCTTTTATGAAAATGACAAAAGAAATGTCTTCTAGATGACTGGTGAACAATTTTCCTCTAGAGGGGAGAAGAAAATGGCTGTTTAGTAGTTAATTGCCTATTATGTTAGATAGCTGTGAAACTTATGAGGCATGAAAGAAGAGTACCCCCACCCTGCATCAGACTGGAAACCAGGTGATAGGAGTCATATTTATTTATTTATTTTTTTAAGTTTCTTTTCTACAGTATTTCTATTTATTTTATTTATTTATTTATTTATATTTTTGACAGAGAGAGAGAGAGATACAGAGACAGAGACAGAGAGAGAACTGAACTGGGGGAGCTCCCAGTTCAGCATGTGGTTCCGCACGGGCCAGGGCCGGGATTCGATCCCTGGTCCCCGGTGCTGCAAAGTGAGCGCTTAACCCACTGAGCCATCCCGGCTTCCCCAGGAGTCATATTTATTGTCTTAGGCAAAAGCAACTTCCTGAAGAATCTAACTGAATTTGAATGGCTACTTAGAGTTGCTGCTTGATTTTTAAAACCCACATTCCCTCACCTCTCTCTATTGTGCTGTGTCAGTGATCCTTAATCTAACATCTTCTCTCACTTGGATGTGATGTCCAGAGTTCATCCACATTCTTCACAAGTACAGATGCCCCTCTCTTGATTTACTCTTTCTTTGAGTCAACTGCATTTTAGTCTTTTGACTGTCACACCAAAAATTCCTTTTCTGTAAGTCTCTGACCTACTTGTTAGTGTATAATAGTAGTTTCCAATCTTTTGACTTCCCTGGGCCACATTGTTAGAAGAATTGTCTTGGGCTGTACATACAGTACACTTCACGCTAACGATAGCTGATGAGCTAAAAAAAAAAAAAAAAGTCCCCTAAAAAGTCTAATAATGTGTTAAAAAAGTTTACCTGTATATATTTGTGTTGGGTCACATTCAAAGCCATCTTGGGCTGCATGTGGGCCATAGTCTGCAGGTTGGTATATAATGTGGTCTTTAGTGTCCAGGCTGCAGTTATAGAGATTATGCCTTTTTGAGGGTGCTGAGGTTCTGCCAAGCTGACTTTGCTTTAATGCATTTTGCCATGAAAAATAATCTTTTCCCAATGAATATTTCGTACTTCTCTTTATTCCTTGTAGGCCTCTTGAAATTCATTGGTTGAGCTTGGGAAAAAGGATATTGACATGAAACGGATTTAGATTCAGTTGGAAAAGTTGTTTTTAATGTTTATATTTATTGTAAGGTATGAATGGGTCCAAGGAACTTCTTGTTCTATAATTTCATTTATCCATCTCTTCCCCCTTTATTTGACATTTGCTTATTCTTTTAATATATGTCACGGTAGATTTTATTAAACAGGGCCTTATTGGCCACTTGCCAAGACACAAAAGTTTTCATTCAGCTTGAGGGATAACAGATTAGAGAGTAACACCTGCTTTTACCCAGAGTTATAGTCCTGAAAGGGTCCAATTCCCAGTATGTGTATATTCAGTATTATTATAATAAGATAACCTTAATGCACAAGTTAGTAAGTTCATTGTTCTTTCATTTAACAAGTATTTGTTGATTGTCCTATGTGCTAGGCATAATTCTAGGTTCAAGAGGAGAAATTTTGACCAAAATTCTTGCCTTTGTGGAGCTGTCATCTTAGTAAGGAAAGGCCAAATTAAAAAATATTAAATAAGGGGATGCCGGGATGGCTCAGCAGGTTGAGTGCTCGCTTTGCAGCCCCAGGGTCAGAGGATCAAATCCCAGCCCCAGCCTTTATGGACTCATATGCTGAACTGAGGTGTGCCCCCTGTTTACTTTTTCCCAGGGCCCATGTAGGAGACCCTGGCCCGGTTCCTGCCCTGTGCAGCCCTGTGCCTACCTGTGGAGTGAAACTATTATCAAAAACTAATGACATACAACTATGCAGACTGCCTTGGGCCCTCTCCCTTCTCTCTGTCTATCTCTGTCCCAAAAAAAACCCAATAAAAATAAATCTTTAAAAAAGAAGTAAGGGAAGCCAGATGGCTCAGTGGGTTAAACACTTACTTTGCAGCCCCAGGGACCAAGGATCGAATCCTGGCTCCAGCCTGTGCGGACCCGTATGCTGAATTGGGGAGTGCCCCCAGTCGGTTCTCACTAGGGTGAGACCCCAGCCCAGTTCCTGCCCTGTGCAGCCCCACACCCACCTGTGGAATGAAACCATGTGGAAAAACCAATGATGTGCAACTATAGAGACTGTTCTGGGCCCTCCTCCTTCTCTCTGTCTCTGTCTCTATCTCTCCCTGTCAAAAACAATAAAAATAAATCTTTTTTTTTTTTTTAAAGCAGTAGTAGGATATTGGATAGCTTTTGAAGGTGGAGTTGACAGGATTTCCCAGTGGATTGGATGTGGGGTTGTTGGCCTGAACAATTGGAGGGGTATAATAGCTATTTATTTATCTTAAAGGGGTATATGAGTAAGAGAGGAGCAGGTTTGGGAAAGAAATCCTTGAGTTATTTTAAAATATTTTCTTATTGTGGTAAAATATACATAATATAAAACTTACCATTTTAACCATTTAAAAGTGTACAATTCAGTGACATTAAGTACATTCACAACGTTGTGAAACTATTACCGCTCCAGAGCTTTTTTATCATTCCACACAGAAACTGTACCCATTAAATAATAATTCTTCTTCTTCCCCCCAGTCCCTGGTAATTTCTGTTCTACTTTCTGTCTCTATGAATTTGCCTATTATAAGTACCTTACATAAGTAGACTTGTACAATATTTGTTCTTTTATATCTGCTTTATTTCACTTAGAATAATTTTTCAAGGTTCATAGATACTGCAGCATGTGTCAGAATTTTATTTCCTTCTTGAGGCTGACTAATATTCCATTCTATGTATATACCATATTTTGTTCGTTCATTCTTTCATCTGTTTATGGACATTTAGATTGTGGATATTATTGGCTATTGTGAATAATGCTGCTGTGAACATTGCCAGATAAGTATCTGTTTGAGTTCCTGCTTTCAGTTCTTTTGCGTATATAACTAGAAGTAGAATTGCTGAATCATAGTGTTAAATCTGTTTGACACCAAACTCTTATCCACAACAGCTGTGCCATTTACATTCAAACCAACAGTGCTTGAGAATTCCATTTTCTTCACAAACACTTGTCCATGTTTTTTGGTTTTTTGTTCTGTAATAGCCATCCTAGTGAGTGTGAAATGATATCATGGTTTTAAAGATTTATTTTTGTTGTTTTTGACAGACAGAGAGAGATATACAGAGGCAGAGAGAAGGGGGAGGACACAGAACAGTCTCCGTAGTTGCACATCATTGGTTTTTCCACGTGGTTTCATTCCACAGGTGGGTGTGGGGCTGCACAGGGCAGGAACTGGGCCGGGGTCTCATCTCAGTAAGAACTGAACTGGGGGCACTCCCCAGTTCAGCATATGGGTCCACCCAGGCTGGGGCTGAGATTTAATCCTTGGTCCCCAGGGCTGCAAAGTGAGTGCTTAACCCACTGAGCCATCCCAGTTTCCCCGATATGGTTTTGCTTTGCATTTTCAGAACCTTTTTTTTTTTTCAATTTTGTTGAGATATGATTGACTATAACATTGTATTAGTTTAAGGTATATAGCATAATGATTTAATACATGAATATATTACAGTAAGTTTAGTTAACATCCATCACCTCTCATTTTAACAAATCCTAGGACCTTATTTTTAATTCTAAAGGAAATCACGAAGGTTGTGAATATAGAGAGAGAAGAGTCTTGAACCCTGATTCTGAAGTACTCCAACATTTAAAGAATGGGGAGATGAAAATTCAGTAAAGCAGTAAAACCAGGAAGAAAATGGTGTCATGGAATCCAAGTAACACATGTGTTCAAGAAGGAAGGAGAGAAGAATTTAATTATGTTCTACATATAGATCAATTACGGTAGAATGAGAACTGAGAATTGACCATTTGATTTTGCAACATGGAAGTGAACATTGACCTTAAGAATAGTTTTGTTGGGAAGCTGGGATGGCTCAGTGGGTTAAGCGCTCACTTTGCAGCGCCGGGGACCGAGGACCAAATCCTCTCTTTCGCTCTCGCTCTCGCTCTCTGTCAAAAACAATAAAATCAATCAATCAATAAAAGATTTTAAAAAATGAATAATTTTGTTGGAGTGATGGGAGTGAAACCTGTTTATAATGAATTCAAGAAAAAATAGAAGAATTTGAGGCAGGGAGTATAGATAATCTTTTAATGAATTTTGTTGTAAAATCTGAGAAATGGGGCAGTAGCTGGAGAAGAATGTGGGATCTGGAGAGTTTTTTGTCTGTTTGTTTGTTTTTATGGCAGACAGTACAGAAAGTATGTTTGTTAAGGGATTAATCCAGTAGAGAGAACATTTATGAATGTGAATGAAAAAAGGAGAGAATGGCTGAAATGGAAAAGCAGAGCTGTGAAGCCCTGGCATCATGTTCTCTCCCTGTACACTCTGTAAGACACAGAGAAGAGGGAGCATGAAAATTGAAGACATGTTAATTATGACAGCTGCTGCTTTGACCTCTGTGGAATTAAATTTAAAGATCTTAATAGAAGCAGCCTCTGGTTTTATTTGTGCTGAATCACCTCAGCAGTAACAGCTGGACCCTGCTTTCTTTGAGTTCCCAAGATTCAGGGGATAAAGAGAGAAGAGGGTTTACCCTCCCATTTTAGCCTTTCTTTTCTACCACGAATATTTTGACCTTTTCTGTGAATAAAATTGCGATTGATACTTGATATTAAGCTATGTTTTATCAAAGTACATGCCATACCTGTCCCACACTGAAAGCCATGGTATGTGAGCAGTACTAAATAAAAACTACTGAAAATCCTTAGTTTTCTCCATAGCATTACTTGACACCTAGCACAGGTGATCAGTAAAGAACTTTAACTGTGGGAAGCCGGGATGGCTCAGTGGGTTAAGCACTCACTTTGCAGCCCTGGGGACCGCGAATCGAATCCCGGCCCCGGCCTGTGTGGACTCATATGCTGAACTGGAGAGTGCCCCCAGTTCAGTTCTCACCGGGGTGAGACCCTGGCCCAGTTCCTGCCCTGTGCAGCCCTGCGCCCACCTGTGGAGTGAAACTATGTGGAAGAAGTAATGATGTGCAACTATGGAGACTGTTCTGAGCGCTACCCCTTCTCTCTGTCTGTCTCTCTGTCAAAAAACAATAAAAAATAAATCTTTAAAGAACTTTAGCTGTTTATGCTTCTACTTTTAGAGAAATTTGTATTTTCTTGCTGAAACCTCCATTTCTGTTTTAAAGCCTTAGATCTTTAGAGGATGCATCTTAGCAGATGAATGAGTGGATAATAATTTTATACTTTTGATGTTAATTGTTAGGAGAAAGGCTCCTTTGGTAATGAAGTGATCCAAAGTCACGGTCAGCCTGTGAGTCATATTTGTCCAGCACGCTAAACACAAGACATCCCAAGATAGGAAATAACAAAACACCAGATCAATTGAGCACTGCTAGAGAGCACTTTCTGCTAACTCCTAGTTTCTTAAATTGTGATTGTGTGATCAACATAGTTTTACTCAAGTTTATGTCTCTGTTTGCAGAAGGAATAAAAGGGCAAAGTATTCATACAGATTTGTTTTGTGATAAATCCTAAAAAGACTTCTAAATAATTTTCAGAATTGCTCTACTAGTTACCTTTTCACCTTAAATAAGTCTGGAATGCATCCAGCAAAACAGCTTTTGCATGTTCATACCTTTCAGAATGAATCATCTTGCTTCCCTTTAGTGAGAGAAGAGTTCTGTTAACTGTTTCTGACAGAATTTTCACAAATGTTCTATTTTTCTTAAATTCTCCAGTGTTTCATTTGAGTTGAACCTGGGGGGTCCCCAATATTCTGAAGGAGACTTCTGAATCTCCCAACTCATAGTCACTTATGTTGAAGGAACAGTCAGGTCTGATTCTTCTGGGAAGATCTCAGGCATCCTTTTTTAAAAGAAGTTCTTCCCATTATAGAATGTCAGAAGTGATAGGCAATGGTCTGTATAAGAATACTGTGCTAATAAGACCTGGGGAAAGGTGAAGATTTGTTCTTGCTTGTTGAGCATAATCCTCTTTATCTAACTGTGAAATGAAGAATACTGTCATCAAAATGTTAAGGTGAAATCTGGCACATCCTTTGATCTTCTTTAAATTCAAAATTTGTCTCAACTAGCCTGAACTTTTTATTTTTATATTTTGCAGTATCCAGACATGAGTCAAGAATCTGATTCTCCATTTGTTTTCATCTGCACAAATCCCCAGGAAATGGTTGTGAAGTTTCCTATTAAAGGAAATCCAAAAATCTGTAAGTCACAAACTTTGATCTAATTTTCTTCTTTCTTTTTATCTTATGTCTCACTTGTTTAACTTTTTAAAGCTTTCTCTTTTTATCCTGTTCTATAGTATCTCAAGTGTTGGAGGATTAATAAAATTATATTTATTGATAACATTAATGTTAGATTAATTAACTACAGTGTAACCTTTTTTTTCTTTTTTTTTAAGTTTATTTATTAATTTTATTTTTATTTATTTATTTATTTTTTTGACAGAGAGAGATACAGAGACAGAGAGAGAACTGAACTGGGGGAACTCCCCAGTTCAGCATATGGTTCCACATGGACCGGACCGGGGCCGGGATTCGATCCTCGGTCCCCGGCGCTGCAAAGTGAGCGCTTAACCCACTGAGCCATCCCGGCTTCTCCATGTGTAACCTTTTGAAAGTGTACTTTGATCCACAATTATTGGCATGGTAGTGAATCACTCTAACCTTCCATTTAGGACCCCAGTACATTTAAAGATTTGTTTTTATTGTTTTTTTTTAAGGTTTATTTTTATTGTTTTTGACAGAGAGACAGAGACAGAGACAGAGAGGAAGGGGAGGGCCCAGAACAGTCTCCATAGTTGCACATCATTCGTTTTTCCACATAGTTTCATTCCATAGGTGGGCACAGGGCTGCACAGGGCAGGAACTGGGCCAGGGTCTCACCCCAGTGAGAACTGAACTGGGGGCACTCCCCAGTTCAGCATATGAGTCCACACGGGCCGGGGCCGGGATTCGCTCCTCAGTCCCCAGGGCTGCAATGTGAGCGCTTAACCCACTGAGCCATCCCAGCTTCCCCTGTTTTTATTGTTTTTGACAGAGAGAGACAGAGAGAAGTGGGAGGGCCGAGAGCAGTCTCCATAGTTGCACGTCATTAGTTTTTGATATAGTTTCACTCCACAGGTGGGCGTGGTTCTGTGCAGGGCAGGAACCAGGCTGGTCTCTTGCATGGGAAGCATGCCCAGGGCGGGAGCTGAACCAGGGACCTCCCACATGGGAAGCTCGCCTGGGTAAGAACCAAACTGAGGGCACACTCCAGTTCAGCATGTGAGTCCACGTGGGCCAGAGCCCAGATATGATCCTTGGACCCCAGGGCTGCAAGATGAGCACTCAACTTGCTGAGTCCTCCTGGCTTCCCAGGACCCCAGTGCATTTAAAATCCTATTTGTCAGCCAAAAGAGTATGCTTTGTTTGGTTGTGCTTCTCTTCGAAGGAAGTAGTAGACCAGTGCCAGTGCCAACATTGTCATTTTTCCATTATTCCTCAGTATTCAGTTCAAGAATAAGACAACTTTTTAAGTGTTTATTCTTGAGTGTCTGTTTAGGAGGCATGACTTACCACGATTCCCTTGGTTACTGGGTCCTAGAGCTTTATCCTAGCCCTCTGGCTTTTTATCCTCTTTTTGAAATCTCTTGATTTCTTTTTCTGTAACTTTTGCTTTTATATATTTGTGGTTATAGTACCCTTTGTATATTTATTTCTTACAAAGTACTTATTGATTTTATTCTTTCAGCTTCATTTCTTCAATTCCCAACTTCTCTTCTGTCTGGTCCTATATCATTCTCTTCTATTTCAAAAAAACAGTCTCAAGAAACTGGTGTCCTCTTTGCCTAACTTCCTTTCAAAAACAACATCATCAACTTTCCCATTTGTTCAGTCAGTTATAGTTTTGTGCCTCTGTGACACTACTTTTCCATTGTGTGAGCTCTATGATTCTGGGACATGCATTGTTTTCAGCTGCGCACAACTCAACTTCACGCAGTACTTTGGAGACTAACTACCGGTAGGCATTTTATAAATCTGTTCTGTAGAGAGGTAACTACTCAAATTGTAATGTAAATAAAAATCACCTCAATAACTGTTAAAACAGGTTCATTGTTTTTTCAAGTGATACTGATGTCATTGGTCATCTGACTACACTGAGTAATGCTACTTTCAATCACAAAATGAAATGCTTTGAGTATGAACTTAAGTTAATGAATAGTCATTACAAAATTAGGACAATCCTCATGATTTCTTAGGTGTTCCTGAGATTCCTGTAAATGAGAAAATGTGAACATAAATTGCCTTTAACTTATACAGATTATTTATTTGAGACTATACCTCAGGTGATAGCCAAGTGTCCCTAGAAATTCTTTTTGTCTTTTTCTTCTTTGTATAGAATTAAAATTTCCATTTTCCTCTTCCTCTTTTTTGGTTGTGGCATTCTACCCACTGTTCCATTCTTACCTTACTCTAGGCCAGCTGTGTCTGACCTTTTGGCTTTCCTGGGCCACACTGGAAGAAGAAGTGTCTTGGGCCACACATAAAATACACTAACAATAGCTGATGAGCTAAAAGGCGGTCACAGAAAATCTCATGTTTTAAGAATTTGTGTTGGGCCTCATTCAAAGCTGTCTGGGCTGCAGGTTGGACATGCCTGCTCTAGGCAGTGATAGCAGTACTGGTGGTAGGAGCAATATGTGATAGATCTCCTCTCCTAGCTCCACAGCTACCTTGATCTTTAGTCTTAGTTACCTTTTCTTAGCTTCTTCTTTTATCTTGGTTTTTATCTGCTGTTTAAGTTCCTGTGAGAAAATGTTCTATGTAAACAGTTTAGGTATTTCTCTGAATGTTTTACTTCAGTACTTTGTTTACCCAGAGACTCACCTCAATACATACATGGTCTTCATTTTTCTCCATAAAATTTAATAAAGGTGGGAAGAGAAGGGGAAGCCGGGATGGCTCAGTGGGTTAAGCGCTCACTTTGTAGCGCCGGGGACCGGGGATCGAATCCCGGCCCCGGCCCGTGCGGAACCATATGCTAAACTGGGAGCTCCCCCAGTTCAGTTCTCTCTCTGTCTCTGTATCTCTCTCTCTCTCCCTATCAAAAATAAATAAATAAATAAATAAATATATTTTAAAAAAAGGTGGGAAGAGTGATGCTCTTGGGGAGCAAGCTTTAATAACCTCCTGT
>PVKE010043249.1:0-13461 GCA_004027555.1 Craseonycteris thonglongyai | reverse complement strand
GAGGCTAAATAATTTGCCCAAACTCACACAAACAAACATGGTTAAACCCACATCTCTTTGAATATGAAACTTTTAGTGATTTCAGGTATGTGAACATTTCAAATGTTTTTCACTTTTCTAAAATTTGCCTCACTTATTATTTGGATGTAATTATGTGGCTCATTGCATAGGTCCAATCTTTAATATCACATCACTGTAATATTTGGTACAAATATTTTCCATGTAAACACGACCCATGATCACAAAGTATAATTGAGGCCATAGAAATACTTTAAGAATTGATAATATGTTTTGAATTATAAATTATCAACACAATTGTGTGTAATATATCTGTGTTGAGGGAAACTGTAACAAGTTGTGAATTAACCAGATCATTTATTTATAATATAGGATACGAGTTTGGAACTGATTAATAAGTTAAAGCACAACCAGACTTAAACATATCCATTGATAATTACTGGCTGGTAAATTATTGCCTTTCACTGTTCACAGATTACATACTTTGAAATTGATTTCATGTATTACTCTAAAATCTTTTGTGTACATTGTCTCATATAGTAAGGAACTGGTTAAATAACCTATGGTAAAAATGCTAAAATAAATTTTTAAAAATTTAATAAATTTTATATTGTAATTGAAGTATGACTATGAGCAAATTAAAAGAATTTTCTGGACTTTGGCTCCATAACACACCATTGGTGAATGAAATTTCCCCTTGCCTTTCAACTCCTTGTGGAAAACTGATAGATTTTATACCCTTATGTCAGATTTGACACATGGTACACTCAATGTAACACTCAAACTACAATTGAGGAACTATTACTCCAGGAGCAATTTGATGAGCTTAGAGAACATCACAATTTTCTATTTGTATTTTCAGAGAAAGTAATTAGTGCAAAGTTTGCTGGAATTATAATAATCATTTAGTGTAGTTATTTTAAAAATAAAGCCTTAATGATTTTAATTTCAGTTTGGTTATAATTATTTTTCAATTAACAGATCAAAATGATGAACCCTGGAGTTTCAGCACTACTCATTTATTATGACAAAATAAAAATATTCCAATAAAATGATTCTCTAAAAAAATGAATAGATAATTTTACCTAAAGAGACATTAAAATAATTTTTGATACTCTAAAATCTTGGTTTCAAATTAAATATTACATAAGTAAAATTATATACATAAATGTGTGTACTCTAGAGATCACCTTAATTTTTAATTAATGTGTATTTTATTAGCCCATAAAAGAATATGTTTTCTAAAAATATTATATTGGAATAATAATATTCAAGTTGGTCAATTCAAAGTCAATTATTTATCATTCTATTCTGTAATGATTTTCTATTGTTATTGTAACAAATTACCATAAATTTGATGGCTTTAAACAATACAGATTACCAGTTTTACAGTTCTTGAGATCAGCAGTCTGAAATGAGTCATAGGGCTGTGTTTTTTTTAAAAAAATTTCCTTACCTTTTCTACTTTCTAGAAGCTAATCTGCTTCCCTTGGTATAAGTTTACAAAGAGAAAGGGGAGTTAATTCAAACATTAATAATTATTACTATAGGTACAGGAGAGAGTTAATGAAAGTTCAAAAGAATTACCTTGCATTTCTCAACTCACAACCAAAGTGCTCACATCTTACTTCTATGAATCATATTAAGGTATAAAGAGCAGCATATTCAGATAAAATAAATGAAAATTGTTATAGAGATCAAAATAAAATCAAATGAGGTAAAATTAAAAGAACTGAGAGTATGGAATTCATAAAAGGGGCTATGGTAACTATATTAAACCTTGGAGAAAATGTCATTTAGAAGTTATGATAAACTTGTTCTCGGTAACTGCAAAGACAATTGAAAGCAATACATGTAAATTATCACAAGTAATACTGTCTTAGTCCATTTGGGTTACTATTACAAAATACCACAGACTGATAGTTTATAAAATTATTTCTCTCATTTAGAAGTCTTAGATCAGGGTGCCAGAATGGTCAGGTGAGACACCTTGTTTGAGTTGCAGAATTTTTATTGTATCCTCACATGGTGAAATGGGAGGGAACTTTGTGGAATTTCTTTCATAACAATATTAATGCCATTCATGATGGCTCCACCTTCATGAATATTAATATTCTTATAAAAGACCTCCATGTATTAGCATAAAATCTTTTGTGCATGTTGACCCAAACACGTCCCAAAGGCCTTTCATCTCCCAGTGCTATAAAATTGGGCATTTACATCTAACATACGTCTTTTGAGGGGACACAAACATTCGGATCATAGTATATACTTTAATTCAAAATAGGAAACATACTTTCCAATACCTTACAGAAGAGAAATGGAATTCTTCAAGAAGAAGAATATTATTTTAAGATAAAATAAGACAACTCGTTGGTTCCATTATCACACAGCACCTTTAAACATCAGAAATGTGTTTGAACTAGATGAGTTTGAGTTTTTATTTTCTAAGATCTCCAAATACGTGATTCAGGGAAATCACAAAGGAAGTTACAGTTGGGATTACATGGAATAATAAGTGGGTTTAGGTATTTTTAACTTAGGAGAGGGCACATGAAACTGAATAAAACGTACAAGCTGAAACAGTCAGGAGATGGAATTTGCTCTGTGAATTCTCCTGTCAGCATCAGCTTGAGTTGAAGGTGTGTGCACTGCAGTAGTCAGGCATGTCTGAGAATGTCAGAAGAACTACTGGGATAAGTCAGCTAAGTGTCTATTAGTTGTTTACCTGAGCGACCAAGGAATCTCCTGGGGAAGAAATAAAAATATGGATAGTCTGAGGTTATTTAAGGCAATTAGAAAACCAGATATGAATTATTTGTTTAGCTATCACACTTAGATTTGTTTCACAATATTCTTCTAAGGGGATCTATTGTTCCTATGGAGTAGAGTTTTGAGCAGGTAAAGTTTATTTTCCCCATGATCTACATTTCTGTGTAAAGGACATCAATCGATATAACATATTTGGCCTTTCTTCACCTCTCTACACATTGCTTAGCAAACGGGGGAGGCTGGAGTTGAGGGGTGAGAAGAAGAGTGATTTCCATTGGTGAGTTAGATGAGAATTTAAAGAAAAAAAAAACCAAACAAAACCTAATCTATTCCTCTTATTCCCTTCTCTTCACCATCTATATCTTTCTCAGAATTCATTCAGTTCTGGTCCCTGAACAAAATGTTCTACAAAAACAAGTCCTTTATGGGGAGATCCATTGTCTACTAGCACAACTAGTGTCAGGCTAAGTAGTTCTTTCTAATTCTGAGGTTCAGGATTAAGAAGCTCCTTGTCTCTGTCTCTATAAAAGCCAGTTTCTTCAGTGTCAGCTTTATCAGTAATAAAAAATGTATTTTAAGCTCTTAGTATACCTTGCTTTCATCTTAATTGCTTCACAATTTGAGAGCAAGAAAAAATGAGCTATTTATAGGCCTTTTCAAATACCCGTAGTAATCAATTTAAAGAAACAGTAATGTGTAACTGTTAGTTTATTGTTCTGGCCAAGTCATATGGTATTATATAACACTGTTCAGATTATTTTGCTCAATTTGTTCTTATCTGAAAAGAAAAGGATAATACTTGCTGCCACTCTTGATGTTGTTTTGGAATTGTTGAGGTTTTTAAGTATTTTTAAACCTTGGAATATTTTATCAAATGTTAATTCAGTACACAACCCAAATGTCTTCAACTGTGGAATGGACAAATAGCAGTGGAAATGAACAAACCAAACCATAGTTACATTTCAATAACCTGGATGAATCTTAAACATGTAATGTTAAGATACAGAAACACAACACTGAAAATAAATATAGTATGTTTAAAGTTATAAAAATATATACAAAAATAGTCACGCCTAAACTATAATTTTTAGAGATTTAACACAGATATTAGAGCATTAAAAAAAACCAAATGAATTATTACAATAAAATATAGAGTAACAATTCCAGGGGCAAATGAGAATATTGCAAGGCAAGAGGGTCACATTTATGTATCAAGATTCTGGCAATATTGTATTTCTTTTCTTTTTATATTTTTTTAAGATTTATTTTATTGTTTTTGACGAGACGGGGGAAGAGAGAGAGAGAGAGGGAGAGAGGGAGAGAGGGAGAGAGGGAGAGAGAGAGAGAAGCGAGAGGACCAAGAACAGTTTCCATAGTTGTAGTCAATAGTTTTCTACATGGTTCCATTCCACACATGTGGGTGGGAGTCACGCAGGGCAGGAACTGGGCTGGGGGCCTCCCACATGGGAGGCACAGCCCCCTTGAGTCAGGGGCCAAACTGGGGAGCAAGAACCAAACTGGGGTCCTCCTGCATGAGAAACACACCCCAGTTCTCCATATGGGTCTGCATGGGCTGGGGCCAGAATTTGATCCTAAGTCTCTGCGGCTGCAAAATGAGCGCTTAACTCACTGAGCCATCCAGGTTTTCCTTTCTATTTCTTGAACTAGGCCCGGGGTAGGTGTATAAATATGTATGTTTTCTTTACATGCTATTGTTTCATAATCCTGACACATCTATTCTATTTTCCTTCACTTAACTTTTGTCCTCCTTAAATTCTACTAACCAATTTTATTCAGCTACACCAGTTCTTTTCTTTCTTTTATAAAAATATACATTCATATTCAAAATTTCTTTCATTTATAACAAACCTTATTTCTTCCTCTGTGGTAACAGTGTACATTAAGGAGCAAGAAGATGAATTACTTAGTGCTTTTAATTTTAGTTATTTTTCTACCTTTCTTTCTCCTTTTTTTTTTCTTTTCTTTTCTTGCTATCATCCTGTGTGCCTTTCTTTCAACTCTGATTTGTTTATCCCAGGAATTTCCTCCCAGTGTCATGGAATACTGTTTAGAACTAAATCTATAGTTTTATAATAGGCAATAGCTTTATTTAGGATTTATGCGCTTTAACTATGAGAAAAATATAAAATAGATTTATAATATCAAGACCAAAATCAAAGTCTCTGTTGCATGGAAAGTAACAAACGAAAATAGTGTATAACTTGTAGAATGTAGCTACGAAGAGAAAAGATGATAATAAAATTCTACATTTTTTTCTTTTACACATAGTTTTAAGGACATGTTAACGTGGCATAGTTACCTGGTTATACTATTTTGTATTATCATCAATATTAAATGTTTCCTATGGTGATGAGATAAGTTATACTAATTTTTCTGATTCATCTTTTAGATTTGGATGTCAGATAAGAAAGAAGCTGTAGTAGGCTTTTTCTCATGAGCCTTACTTAGGTGAGAAGTACTGAAGAGGGTTGTAGATATGTGTGTGTGTGTGTGTGTGTGTGTGTGTGTGTGTGTGTGTCTGTGTGAGTGTGTGTGTATGTTAAAGACAGTGAGAAGTAGGGAAGACACAGCCATCTATAGGGTGGCAATGACTAATCTGTCTGTCCATTCTACATTTCTCTTCTTAGGTTTAAACCTGTGTACTCAGTTACTTTATGAATTTTTCCATGTGAATAACTGAGGCATCTCAACCCCAGCAAATTAAAAAAAAAAACATCAATATTGGTCTTGAAAACTTTTCTTCTCTTGTATTTCTCACTGCCCTTTTTCACATGGCCATACAACATTTTCTCTAGTCTACTAAGCCTCTTATTTCAGGCATTCAATTCATTCCCTGTCTTACTACCACAATGAATTTCTTCCTTCCTACCTTCCTTCCTTCCTCCTTCCCTCCCTCTCTCTCTCCCTCCCTGTCTTCCTCCCTTTCATACTTTTTTTTCTCTTTTTTCATGGTGAATATAAAAAATTTATTACATTGCAGGATTGGATTCCTAAATATCAGCAAGAGTGTTAGCTTCAGTGGGTTGATGTGGTTGTAGGCTTCTTCCCATACTTAACAATTTCTGCAGCTCTGGGAGGCTCCACAGCATAGAATCTGAGATCCATATTTAGGAAAATGCCTTTTCCAATGGCATTGATGGCCAGACCAGGGGAATCCTCCAACACTTAGATTTGATGTACTCCAAGGGGTGGTTGGTCTGTCTGACAGATCACATTAATTTGGTCTGAGAAAATACATTTGCAACTTGTTTTATTCACTGTAACATTCAAGGCCCACAAGTCTCCAGGAAATTAGTTCCGGTAATATAAACCATTAGGTCAATGTAATCATCAAGAAATGGAGTTTAAGAGTTGAGCCTTTCAGGTATTTTAGAACAGGTACCTGAGTAACGAGCTGGTATATCATATACTCACATAACCACCTGAGTATGCTGGTTGGCCATAACCAACATGTCTCTATATACGGGTCTAAGAAAAATGACACCATCATATACATGAGTAGTTGAATCAAGGCTCACTACGGTTAAATTTTCACCTTGTGAAATTGGGCAAATCCCCAACCTGGGTGGACCAAGAGAGGGTCAATACATGTTTATAGCCCGCCTTTAGATCCTCAGTCACAGTGAAGTCACCAACATTGAGGTACTAGGATGTGAAATTATTAGCATTATTCTGTAAGAGCTTGTAAAGGTTATTAGCTGAAATGTGCATAAGGATATCTTTCATCAGTATCACTATCTCATAACAAGCATAGTCACATCAGACAAAATCAAATCTACTGTCATCTCAAAATGTAAACTCCATATACCTTGGTATGGTATCCAGATGACTGAAATTCTAATTAAATACTGAGGTTTCCCTGGACAAATTTAGCTGGACCTGTGAACAAACAGAAGTTGGCCACATTTCACAGGTATTGGTAGGGAAAATGATCTTTCTGAAGCACATACCTAGTCACTTAGTTTTTCTAAATTTTTGAGAAGCAATTTATTGCCCTACAAGTAAATTTTATACTCTTTAAAATGTCCAATAAAGCCTTGAATATTCTCCTTCCTGCTTACCTCTCTAGCATCATCTATCTCATCCCTCCAGCCTCTATCACTCTCATTCTAATTCCAGCTACACTAAGCTTTAATCTGTCCAAGTATTCATGATATCTAGCTTTCAGAATGTCAAAGTTTCCCCTCCTCCACCTCCCTCATTGATTAACCACTATTAAACCTCTTAAAATTCCCCATAAAATTTCATGTCCTCACAAGAGCTTTCTCTGACTCCTAAATCTGGATTAAATCAATCACTAAACTTGGTATTGTGACATTGTAGTCAATAATGATTTTTTTCTGAACTCTGTTATTACAGAAATGAGAGATGGTTGAGAAATTTCTCACACTTTATATTCTGAGAAAGGGTTATCTGAAAAGGACTATCATGCTTTGGCAAATTCCCTGATAAGACCTATCTCCATCTTCCTCAATGATTCCCTTATTTTCTTACTCTTACAAAATCCCAGGTTCCCTTCCTTTTCTTTGAGCTATTCCTCAGCCATGAATATTCTCACTACTGCAGTAGACTCAATAAAATTATCTCCTATTTATCTGATGCATTTTATCTTGAACATTATAATCTTTATAATATCTGACTTAGCATGCAAATAAACTGTATTTTTTTAAACAATCTTATTGGGGTTTTTTTGTTGTTGTTTTTTATTGTTTTTGACACAGAGAGAGAGAGAGAGAGATACAGAGACAGAGAGAGAACTGAATTGGGGGAGTTCCCCAGTTCAGCATATGGGTCCACATGGGCTAGGGCCGGGATTCGATCCTCGGTCCCCGGCTCTACAAAGTGAGCGCTTAACCCACTGAGCCATCCTGGCTTCCCCAAATTGTATTTTTTTTTAAGATTTATTTTTATTGTTTTTGACATAGAGAGAGAGAGAAAGAGAGATACAGAGACAGAGACAGAGAGAAGGGGGAGGGCCCAGAACAGTCTCCATAGTTGCACATCATTGGTTTTTCCACATAGTTTCATTCCACAGGTGGGCGTGGGGCTGCACAGGGCAGGAACTGGACCAAGGCCTTTACCCGGGTGAGAACTGAACTGGAGGCACTCACCAGTTCAGCACATGGGTCCATACGGGCTGGGGCCAGAATTCGATCCTTGGTCCCTGGGGCTGCAAAGTGAGTGCTTAACCCACTGAGTCATCCCGGCTTCCCCTGTATTTTTTTTATTGCATGTTTTTTACTCTACTAGATAACTATATGGACACATAAACTATAAATGTCTTTTTCTCCGTTGTCTCTCCAGGACCTAGTACAGTGCACATCATTATCATCATCATCATCATCATCCACTTCTATTTAGTATTTTATAAGCTTTACCTTTATTATTATAATTCAATAAATCTTCACAACCACACTCTGATGTAGATACCAACATAATTTTCACTTTATAGATAGGGAAAATGAGATACAACGGAGGCCGAATAACTTCCACAAGGTCATATAGGAGATAAGTGAAGAGTATCTCTTCATTACTGAGATAATTCCTATTTCTGATCTCTTAATCACTCAGTAATCTGGTCTCACCATAAATTTGTACTGATTTAAAAAATAAACAGGAAGATGATGACTGTATTTATAATACCGATTTTGAATTTTCTCAAGTCTCTATATTAAAAACATAATACCGGTAATAAAACATGGCATCTAGACAGTAGTAACAATATCTTAAATAAAATTGTCCTATGTATAAAATAAGATAAAAAAAATGATTAATTATGAGCTATTCCAATTCTATCATAACCTGTGTTCTTTTTATTTATTTATTTTTTTAACTGAACTGGGAGCCTCACTGCATTCAGGAAGCACACCCCAGTTCAGCATGTGGGTCCGCCTGGGCCGGAACCAGGATTCGATCCTCGGTCCTCGGGGCTTCAAAGCAAGTGCTTAACCCACTGAGCCATCCCAGCTTTCCCATAACCTGTGTTCTTGAGACTAAAAATTGTTGGTGTGGATTAAAGGAGGTGCAAATATGAAGAAGTTAGGTAAAAACCTATAGCTTTGGTTTTAGTTTGTAATATTAGTATGAATTCACAGGTATCTATAATCTTTATACATATATATCATGCATGCATATATATTTATGCATAACTTAAAGGTCTAGAAACATGACCAAGACAATCAATATTCCAAGAACTCAGATTACAGTCTCAAAATAACATTTCCTGTAGAAGAAATAAAGGCTTCCTGGAACAATGCTAATATCTGACCTGGAGCAGAAATTACATAAAAGAAGGTAGGAATTGTATAAGAGCTAACAATCAAAAGCCCGAGGAAATTAGGAACAATCTCTGTGGTCCTCTTAATAGGACCCAAGAGCCAATTTGAGGAGGTTCCTAATGACCAAATCTGGGACAATTTCTAATTTAATTGGTATATGAGATTCAAATGTATTGATACTCATCTATTAATATTGATATTCAAAAAGAAATACCTTAACTTCTGTGGATGACAAAACCAATTTACAATCTGAAAACTGTAAAAAGAAAATAAAAATAGAAATCATTTTTTCTATCTTTCCTTATAGAATTATTTCAGCTAATAAATGAAAATAGCATAACAAGATTAGAATATCAAAACTAGGAGGCCAAGTAAATTAACGGATCTGGACAATGAAGATTAACAATTGCTAACATTAAAAAAAGAAAAAAACATTAGACATTATAGATGTGATCATGAAAAAAAGTTACAGCTTCGGGTCTTGCCAAAGGGAATAAATATGAATCTAAAGAAGCCTCTTACTTACTGGAAACATAGACAACTGATGAACATTCAATGGTACATCATCAGTGGGCTATCAGAACAGACCAGATTTAGAGAAACTTTTTAGGTTAAATGTCCTGGGTTCCTTAATATATTTAAAAGACAAATTATGTTTTAAAAAATTGGGAAGACTAAACTATAGTGTCCAGGAATGCATAATTTGATGATAGATTTATAAAGAAATGCAAGGAAGGGATTACTGTAAATGTTAGGATAGTTATTTCAAAGAAGGAAGGGGTCATGATTGGGCCATGGATTGTGGAGGAAATTCTGAAATAGCCATAAAAATTCTATTTTTAATTTTAAATGGTGTTTGCAAGGATGTTTATCGTACACTAATTCATAAAACCATGTATTTTTTACTTGTACTATTCCATTTTGTTTTATTTTAAAAGAAAATTTCTAAAATGTTAATAAACAAGAGCTTATAATGGTCAAATCTGAAATAAAATCAGTAATAGTACTGTTGAATTATAACCCCAAATACAAAATAAATATCCATAAGTTTGTGATGACATGAATAAATAATTGCATAAATCAATGTAAGGGAGAAGGCATATCTTTTATAGGAAAATTTCAAAGAATATATGTATATACTGTTCCTATAAGAAGCAGAGCTCAATTCTCCTCTCTCCTTGATTTAGGGCTGGACACAGATTGAACCAAGACTTAAGGGAAGGGAAAAATGATAACTTCTTAGTGGAGAAGTCTGTTAGATAACACCTTGACCAAGGGCTCAAGGTTGACTTTGTACATAATTAGTTACGGTTACATCATTTGCCCCTTGTGTGATGCTCTGAGAAGATCACTTCATCACTATGGTATTTTTACCTCAAATTCATTATTTCAGTCAGATCATGAAAAAGCAAACAAAAAAAACCCCCAAAAAGCATTATACAAACACAAACTGAAGGGCATTCTACAAATTACCTGGCCCATACGCTTCAAAATGACAAGTTCATAAAAGACAAGGAAAGGTAGAAATAGAAACAATAATAGATTAGAGCTGTCTAAGGAGATCTAGTAGTATCCTAGATCAGATCCTGGAATACATACAGGCCTTTAGTGGGAAAACATCTGGAATCTAAATAAAGACAGGGGTGTAGTTAATTGTATTGTAACAATGTTTATTTCTTAGATTTTATAAACATATTATGATTATACAAGATGTTAATATAAGTGAAATTGGAAGAAAGGTGTATAAGAACCTGTACTATCTTTTCTATAAATCTAAAATTATTGAAAATAAAAAGTTAATAATTTTGACAGAGTGAAATAAATGAATAAAAGTGCTGTTGACTCCAAATAAATTTTTTTTCTAATATCTTCTTACATTGTGATGTTTACTAATTTATTCAGTCATTCATGTCATTTTTTAAATTTTGCTATGTACATGTCAAGCATATTACTATTCTTTCTTCTTAACTGCCCATGTAATTTTTATTTCACAAAATTATTTAAAGTCCCTATTTAGCCACTTCTCTGTCATAGCTTCTAAATACTTTGAGTATGTATTTCAGCTCAGAAACTTTTCACCACATTCTTTTCATTAAATTTATTGGGGTGACATTAATTGATATCAATTACGTTGTTTCCAGGTGTCCAATTCTACATTACATTGTCTATACATCACATTATGTGCTCACCACCAGAATCAGCTCACTTTCCATCATCGTGTGTTTGATTCCCCCTTCTTATCCCCCCCCACTCATCTCTCTCACCCACCTCCCCTCTTACCCTCAGATAACCACTAATTTATTGACTGTGTCCATGAGTCTTTGTTTCTTTGTTACTTTCAGTTTTATATTCCACCTATAAGTGAGCTCATACATTTCTTGATTCTTTCATTCTGACTTTTTTTGCTTAATAAGATGTTTTCAAGGCCCGTCCATGTTGTAACAAATTGCTATATTTTATATTTTCTTATTGCTGAGTATTATTCCATTGTGTAAATGTACCACAACTTCTTTATCCAGTCATCTAGCAGAGGACACTTTGGTTGATTCCACAACTTGGCCACCATGAACAGTGCTGCGATGAACATTGGGATACATATATCTTTGCAGATTAAGGTTTTCAGGTTTGGGGGTATATATTCAGGAAAGGGATTGCTGGGTCACATGGCAATTCCATTCCTTGTTTTTTGAGGAATCTCCATACAGCCTTCCACGGTGGTTGTACCAATTTATATTCCCACCCGCAGTGTATGAGGGTTCCTTTTTCTCCACAGCCTCTCCAGCACTGGTTATTCTTTTTCTTGTTGATTATAGCCATTCTAATAGGTCACCACACATTTAATGTCTTTCAATATCCTTACTTCTTCAGTCACTGTTAGCAATCTCTTCCCACACAGTAATCTTATCAAGTCTCAACACTGTTGCTATAATAAAGTTTTTGATCAAACCACTATCATCTTCATGTACATAGACACATATACACACATGCAAGCACACACAGACACAGACGCACTGTTTTTAACTCAAGCCTATAAGCTAAATAAAGCACGAGCTCCTCACTGAGCCTATAAAATCCAAATCTGAAATACCTTTCAATCTTAGACATAATTATTTAGATTATCCAACCTGCACCCAGAGCACACCATTCTTCCTGTTTTCTGCATATAGCTTATTTATCTCAGCAACACTTCAACAAGTGTTTAGTATTTTTTATGTTAAAAATAGAAAGTTTTTCATTATTTTGATACAAAATTGTACATCTTTAAAATATGCACAGTGGAGAAAAGTTTGTAATATTTATAAACCTAGAGAAAGAAAATCAAAGCCCAATAAATATGCATATGAATATAACATATTACTGTTTGAAGTTCTTGAGGTTCCCCAAATATTCAATATTTTGTAATTTATTTCACATTAGAATGTTTTTGGGCTAACAGTTTTCAAAAAACTAATGAGAAACTAGAACTTTTAAAATTAAAATTATAGCATAGAATCCAATTATTATTTTTCCAACTAAAGTATTTAATGACATAGCACAATATTACACGTTTATTTATTGCAAGATTACACATTAATTATTATAAGATATGCAAACTGATGTTTTAAAAAGTCACATTTGGGGAAGCCGGGATGGCTCAGTGGGTTAAGCGCTCACTTTGTAGCGCCGAGGTCCGAGGATCGAATCCTGGCCCCGGCCCGTGCGGAACCATGTGCTGAACTGGGAGCTTCCCCAGTTCAGTTCTCTTTCTCTCTCTCTCTCTCTCTCTCTCTCTCTGTCAAAAATAAATAAATGAATAAAAATATATTTAAAAAAAAAAAAAAAAGTCACATTTAAGGGCACAAACGTTTTTGAAATATCATTATATAATATAAAATATATTCTTCTAAATTAGGTATAAATCATTATGAGATAAACTATCCAAATATCTATAAAATAAATCCAATTACTCTTAAAAATTAAATTTGTTTAGTACTAGGTGATCTGGGCAAGATGGTGTGGTAGGTAAACACTGTGTGTGCCACCTCCCATGACCACACTAAAATTACAACTAAATTATAGAACAATCAACCTTGAACACCATCTGAAGACTACCTGAAGAGAACTCCTATAACAAAGGATATAAAGAAGAGATCATGTGGAAACTGGAAAGAGAGTCAGAGACAAAATGAGTTGGCCTGTAGGACAGTAAGAAATTACTGAGGCCTTGACCAACGCAGCTGGGCCAGCTCACTGACAGGATATCTTATCAGGGAGCAAAGCAGATGGGCCAGCCCACTGAAAGAATGTCTTATCAGGGAGTAACAGAATGTTCAAGGATGAGGGCTGTTGCTCTTAGCTAATGCGTGCAACCGCAAGGCTAGAACTCTGCGTG
>PVKE010043248.1:0-13437 GCA_004027555.1 Craseonycteris thonglongyai | reverse complement strand
GCCCAGAAGGCAGTCAATCATGAAAAGCTGAAGAAAATATCTGAAAAGGCTGACAAAAATCCAACCCAATTTCCCATTTAACGGAGGCCCTCCAGGAATACATAAAGCTAGATCCAACTTCCAGTAAGGGAAACATTGTCCTTAACACTCACTTTATTTCTCAATCTGTCCCAGATATATATAAAAAAAATTTTTTTTAAAGGCCAAGAAAGGCCCTCCAACCTCACAATAGGACCTCTTAATTCCTTCAAGGTCTTCAGTAATTGTGAGAATCAGGCAAAATTCGATAAACACATTGTCTACCAACTACTAGCAGTGACTATCTGGGGCTTCAATCAGAAGAACTGGAAAGGATGCCACACGGGTCCTGTTTCAAATACAGCAAAGAAGGTCATTGGGCAAAGACCTGCCACCATTGGTGGTCCCTTCCTGGGCCAGGTCCTCGCTGTGGTAACAGAGGGCACCAGAAAGTAGACTGTCCCTTTCCCTCTCAAGGGGAGGGGCCATCAATTCCCTCACAGGACAAGCAGCCTTTGAACCTCTCCCTGCCTAGCCTTTTAGGCCTCGCTGCTGATGGAACCCAGGGCCCCTGGCCCCATCGCTCATCACCACATCAGAGCCCAGGGTAATGCTTCTAGTGGCAGGTAAGCCAATCTCCTTTTAATTGACACAGGGGCCACTTACTCTGCCTTGACCGAATTCTGGGGTCCTACTCACCCTTCCCACATATCAGTTGTGGGGATTGACAGCCTAACCTCTCAGCCTCTAGCAAACCTCATGCTCTCTGGCACACTCCAGGATGCATTTTTCTCACATTCCTTTTTAGCTCTCCCAGGATGTCTGATCCTGACTTTAGGAAGAGACCGACTGATTTCAGAATTGGCTTCTCTTCTCTGAGTGAATAGGGGAAGAATGTCTCGGCTGGACAGGTTCAGAGTACAACCCATAGGCTGGGAAAACTCCCTGTACCAGGTTGCTTCTTTTAAATCACTGATCTAAACTGGTAGCCTGGGCCCCCCAGCTGGTTTTAAGCCAATAAGGCCATGGAAAACACCTCTCAATGTAATGATCTGAGACTAAATCCAACTTTTGTAAACTGCACCACCCAGCGGAATATAACCTCTAATCCATTCCTTGTCCTCCTGGCAGTTGGCAAATTCTGGGAAAACCTCAATTCCATTAGTCCTAGAGACTGGAATGCACCTGATGGACCCTTCTGGGTCTGTGGAAAATGGCTGTACATCTGTCTCCCTACTAACTGGGGAGGAACATGCACTATTGGAATCACTCAACCTGTTTTTTTTTTTCTATTACAAAACCAGACACGTACAAGCCTGGGTATCCCCTTATATCAGGACTTGGGGACCAGGACTAAGTGGTCACTCAGGTAGGGAGCCATCAGACCTGGGGAGAAGACAAACGGCTACCTCAATGCATCATCCAATACTATGGCCCAGCAAATAGGGCTCAGGGTGAAAGTTGGAGATACCAGACCCCCATATGTATGCTTAGTCAGAACATCTGTTTGCAGGCAGTGCTAGAATTTATCACCAATGAAAGTGCTACCGCTCTAGAACTACTAGCTGGGCAACAGCCTCAGATGTGCTCGGCTATCTATGAGAATCGCCTGGCCTCAGAGTACTGGCTAACAGAAGAAGGAGGGGTATGCGGAAAATTCAATCAATCAGAATGCTGTCTCCAAAGAGATGATAATGGCAAGGCTATGACAGCCATTGACACCGATATAAGAAAATTAGCTCATGTGTTTATCCAGAAATGGACAGGACCCAAGCAGTCTCTTCGGAGGATGGCTCTCCACTCTCGGGGGCATCGATACCCTAGTTGGAGTATTACTCCTACTTTTTGAGGCCTGTCTCCTTCCATGGGCACTACCCCTTGTCACGCAGTCTGCCACCCCTGTACTGGAGAGAAACCGCTGACAAGGTCCTCCTGCTTTGGAAATATCAGCCCCTAGACCAGGGGTGGCGAACCTTTTGGCGATTGAGTGCCAAAGTTTATGAAGTAGGAGTATACTCGCTCGACTCACGTGCCAACCCATCGAGTGAGATAGAGGTACCAATTATTTTTATGTCTATAAGAGGCATAGGATGTTTTTATAACAAAAAACAATAATTACGCATGCCGAAATAATTGCTCCGTGTGCCACTTTGGGCACGCGTGCCATAGGTTTGCCCCCCCCTGCCCTAGACCAAGAGCAGAGGAAGAAAGTCATGATTTCTGACCCAAACCTGGTTCTGAGCATCAAAGAGGTAAATGCGGCGGCCTGGCCCGGCCTTGTCCACCCGGAAGGTACCGGCTCTCCTCTCAGGACTTTCCAGGTGATGAAACACCCAGAGCCCTTGCATAAGCCCCTTACTCTACAGCCTAGCAACCAATCAACAACCTGGAAGCTTATTAGGAGAGCTCATGAATGCAGAAGTAACAGATAGCCCGCTGTGAATGGGGCTCAGGCTTCAGATGTGAATCCACTGAGCTGGTGCAACATCAATAAATGCTGCTTCCTGTAGCCCTGGTGTCCCGCCTCTCTGTTCCAGAATCCTGTAACATTCAACCAATAGGTAGAATTGAGATTATACTAACTGCAGATGAAAGGATTTATACATGTGAGGAAACTATGGGATTTCAAGTATAGCTAACATCATTATTCATAAAGATAGAAAATCAACACATGTATTGAGTGTCAAATGTCAATATTTTGCTACTTAAAATTTGCTTGGATATGGCATAAAAGTACCTAGATAATTTATATAGTTCTTTAATGAATGTGGAAGAGAAACCGACAAAATGGAACATTTAAAAGTAAATAATTTTGGAAGGATGCAGGGATATTTGTGTACTTTATATCTTGAAGAATAGATAAAACATTGACGGAGGTTTTTCAGATTAAATAAAATATAGGAGCAAGAAATTTTAGGGGAGATGCTCTATTTAGTTTAATTCCATTTTAATTTTAATTAATTCATCACTTTCTGTGCATAGGCCACTCTGGAAAGTGGTAGTTATTTAGTGCCATGATGTTGTTTTTATCACTGTGACTTGTTCTGTGCTTTCAGTTACAGTGACAGGAAGCCTCTGAAGGCAGCACCAGTGTTTCTAGAAAGACTAGGATTTCTAGGGTATGTCTCATGGCAGTATCCAGAATATACAAATATAGCTTTAGCTCCCTTTAACAGTTCTGCAGATACTGTTTGCCGATGATCATAGTTAAGACAAAATTTTATGAGAATTATAAATCTTTTATATTTGAAAAAAATTATTTCAAAGTTGTTTAATTAGTAGTCTGTTAAAAGTCATACCATAGGATATCACATTTATCATGATTCTTTGGGTAATAGTGGGCAGAAATTTAATTTAACAAAAAAAAAGATTGGTTGAAAAGAAATGATATAATTCACAAAGAAGGAAGGAGTGTCCTACAGAGCTTAGACATTGGAACTGAGACTCAATATTGCAGGATTCTTTTTCATAGAATCTTATTTCTACTTATTTGTTGCAGTAGATTCCAGTCTCTCAGAGTCTTCTGTAAAAAAAAGAAAAAGTTCCCTCAGATCAAAGATCAGAGAGGAGAGGTAAATTTTCTCCAAAATATCCACTTAGAAAAAATACTAAGAAAGACTCTTATTGAATAGTCAACACATGTAACCATACCAGGAATAATCTTTGGGCCAGGAGGATGAGGTATCACTATGTGTAGATCATATGCACACTTCTTTGGCTAGAAATGTAGACCATTATAATTGACCATTCAATTCAAAACACAAAGTTCTCATCATTAAAGGGAGGTGAATGATTATAGGTAGCAAAACCAACAAATATCCACAAGGGTTCATTTTGTGAATACACTGTATGTACATCTGTTTTTCCACATGTATAATTTTAGAGGACTCCTGTGTTATATCCTATTGTTTCAATGTATAACTACAAACACTCTTACCTTTCCTCATGTGGCTGACAGTTAAAACTTTACTGAATCCAACTTCAAATCAAGAATCTCCTGGTAATGGGACCTTGTCTCAGTCAAGTGGAAATGGCTTCTTATGAGCCAGCAACTGTGTATTGAATGGTATATTTTACCACCCGATACTCACAGCATTTGGTGAAGAACTGAGAATGTATTTTCATCCAGGTAAGGGAGGGTTTCTCCACAGTGCCACTATCAGCATTTTCGGTTGAATAATTATTTCTTTTGGGAGATTGTCCTGTGTATTGTAGGATGTCCTTTCCCTTTCCAAAGAGTGACAAACAACAACAACAAAATGTCTCCAAACTTTTTCAAATGTCTTCTGAGGGGCAAAACCAGTCAGAGTTAAGAATTATTGAAATAATGGGAAAATGTGAAGCAGCATAAGAATTGCCACAGGCCAAAACCTCTATTATACATTTATTAGAATGGAATTATAATCACTGGCCTGGAGTTAAATTCCTTGGTGTTTTACCTTTATTAATTTTAAAGCGTTTAACTATGGGCAATGGACTTACCTTCTGTAAGCCTGTTTATTTTTTAAGAAACACAATATAATGATAGGAATAATCTTATGAAGTTGCTTTGAGGTTTTTAATAGTCCTTAGCACCATGCCTGCACATAATAAGCAAAGTTTCCATGAATCATGATTATTATCATTATTATCTGTGTAAGCTGGAACATTAAGGTACATCTACATATGCACGGTCTTTATAGACAGTGAAGTGACTTTCTTAATCAGATAGTTTATTTTCCTAATTTTGCTGATGGGAAAAATTTCATTGTCTGAGGTTCTTTATAGACATTCTTTTTTTTTTTTAAAGATTTATTTATTGTTTTTGACAAAGAGAGAGAGATACTGAGTCAGAGACAGAGAGAAGGGGGTAGGCCCAGAAAAGTTTCCATAATTGCACATCATTGGTTTTTCCACATAGTTTCATTCCACAGGTGGGCTTGGGGCTGCACAGGGCAGGAACTGGGCTGGAGTCTCGCCCCGGTGAGAACTGAACTGGGGGCACTCCCCAGTTCAGCACACGGATCAGCACACGGGTCAGCACGGCTGGGGCCGGGATTTGATCCTCGGTCCCCGGGGCTGCAAAGTGAGTGCCTAACCCACTGAGCCATCCCAGCTTCCCCTATAGACATTCTTAAAGGGCTATTAATGAGGTTTTGCCTGTTACAGAATGGTCTACCTCTAGAGAACAATTCTATAAGGACCACGTGGATTGCTCCTGTGGTTAAATAATCATGCAACATTGTTTACCAAGCTTGGGGTTTCTATTTTCCTTTCTCTCTTCTATCTTCTTCTGTCTCCTCCTTTCTTCCTTGTTCTCTCTCTCTCTCTCTCTCTCTGTTTTTCTCTCTCCCCTCTCCTCTTTATATTGTTGCCTATATATTTTATTTGATGAGAATGTTTAGCAGTGAATTAAGTTATAAATCATGAAGTAAGAAAATTTTTATATGGACCAATGTCTTGCTCTTTCTATTTCTTAGCAGCATGTCTTAAACCTAGTCAGTCTCTCAGATCTCAGCTCAATGTCTCTGTCTTAACCACTACCCAAAACAAGATAAAGCCATCAGCTGGAGTGGTCAGCCAAGCTTCCCCAATGCCCAAAACCTTGAATTTCCTTTCATGGTAATTTTAAGGAAAATGTAATGTCTTAGTCAAGTAGAAAATTCAGTGTAGGAAGCCAGTGCGGAGCCTGAACGGAAAGGTTTCGGGGCAACTTGATGGCAAAGCCTCGTTCCCTGGGCTTAATGGGAGGGACAGGCCTGGGGCCTCCCTAAGGTGACCAGACGTCCCGCTTTTGGCGGGACAGTCCCGATTTTTAACAATTTGTCCCGCGTCCTGTGGCATTTTAAAAAAAGTCCCAATTTTTGGAAAGAATGCACGACAAGCTAGGGAACAGTGGAAGATAGACCAAATTTTTAATCAAGAACCCCTTCCCCCCCCTCCCCCTTCCCCGGTCAATGGTGTCCCGCTTTACCAATGTTAAAATCTGGTCACCTTACTAATGGCAAAGCCTTGGTCCCCCCTTTCATCTCCCTCAGGGGGGGGGCAGGGCGGTAGTTAGGTGATTAGTTATAAAAAAATGTGTATGTGCAGCTTTACATGAAGGCCAGGCAGCAGATGCCAATAGATTTGTGGCCCATGATCTACATATCAAAGCCAGTACTAAAAGGGGCTGTTATCTCCTGTAAAGATCTGTTCACACTGTGCTTTGCTATGCTAATGCCTGACCTTTCCCTGTTTCTTGTAATGGTAAACTTTTGCTATATAAGATAAGCAATAAAGCTATTGGGGTTGCTCCCTCTGAGGACAGTCGGCTGGTCATTTGGTCTGTTTATTAATTCTCACCGCACAGGGACTTCGTTCAGCCAGGCTGGTTCCTGGCACAATTAACAATGAGAGGTTTGAGAGTGGTTGAAATAGGACATTCAACTGTTTCTTTCTGGGTTCCAGTCTTAATTGCTACAGGGTTTCTCCCTTCCCAAACTTTGCAAACAAAAATTTCAACGTGAGACAGAGAATTCAACTGTTTTGAATTTTAAGAATGCATTAGATATGACTTTCTGAAACTCATGGTCAAGTGCAGAAAATGTATTTTTTAAAGAGCTAATTATACTAGAAGTGGCTTTTCTGTTTTCAGATGAACAAGCTTAGATTAAAGTTTGTCTCTCACAGGTAGGTAGAAATTCACTGAGCCCTGGGAAAGCAAGACAGCATTTCAACATTCTAATACTTTTCTACGGTTGAAGACTAAATTTAGGCAGAAACATTTTTAAAAACAAATTACTTTAAGGCTTGCTTAGTGAACTGCTTCACTGGCTTATAGCAATCACATTTCCCAACCTGGGAGGGAATTGCCTTCGCTGTCCCCAGTCCAACTTGTATAGCCGCTTTATATTTTCATGCTTAAAAATTCCCCTTGTCCTCTTTTGGTGTAATTTTATCTGTTCATGGATATTATTTCTTGGCAAGTAACAAAAACCTCATTGAGATGAGCTTCAGCACTAAGAAATGTAGAATTCCTTTTTCTTTCTTGGGAAAGGATTGCTAGGATAGCTACTGGAGGCAGAGAAAATTCCAGGCTATCAGACATAGAAATTAGAGACTTGACTCATTCACTTATTAAACTTCAGTTGAGGAACTACTGTGAGTCAAACAAACCCTGAGATCAAGGTAGAGCAAGAACCAGAACTTCCTGATTTTCTTAAGCTTTAAATGTCTATTTTAATTAAATGACCTGTTTATAATTCTCACTACAGCTTCTCTATTGGTTATTGGGTTGATTCTTTCAGAGTTCTTATTTTTTATTTTTTATGTCATATACATAATCTCTAGCATCCTCTGGGTTATATCTTTTCAGTTATCAAACTCAGAGAAATGATAGTTTTTCTGTGATAGTTCTATTGAAAATAATCTTGGAAGACCAACTCCTTGATCAATGACATTGGGATGTAGGGGTTGTATGGTGGTATCAGAGGCCAAGTTTGGTTTCATCTCCCCATAGAGTAAAACTCTCTTCTACTGGAGTTGGGAGGAGCAAAACAGAGCCTGTTTTGATCTGCTGCTATAGCTCTGGAAGGTAACTAGTGTCTCTACTCCCTAGAACTTGACACCCCGCTGCAGGCTTAGCTATCAGCTCTCTTAAGTTGTTGTCTTAGCTCCTCAAGTATTGTTGCTGCTGGTTCCATTGTCTTTGTCCTTGTATGTTTATGCTTTGCATTTAGTATTTAATTTTTTTCTACTTTTAGTTAATTAAAGAAACCTTTGTTAAAAAAAAAAGATTTTATTGTTTGAGAGAAAGTTGGAGAGAAACAGATTGAGAGATTGAGAGAGAGAGAGAGAAGTGGGGATGGCCTAGAGCAGTCTCCATAGTTGTACATCATTAGCTGTTACATGGTTTCATTCCACCTAGGTGGATGTGGCACTGCATGGGGCGGGAACCAAGCTGGGGGCCTTCCCCATGGGAGGTGAGAACCTTCACTGCCATCCTGGCAGTTACCCGTTGCGCTACAGTTCAGCATGTGGGCTTGCATGGGTGGGCTGGGGTCAGGATTCTATTCTTGGAGCTTGCTGTTGCAAAGCAAGTGCTACACTTGTGGAGCTCTCCCGGCATCTCTGTATTCAATTTTCAACAAACAGTTTTCTCTTATTTGATTGCCAATTCGGAGTATTTATAAACTATTATGTCATCTTTAAATTTCATGTAGGTGTACTTTACATGAAATCTCATTAGACCATTGGTCTTTAAAATACTTACAACTGGTACAACCCCACCCTAAGTTTGGATAAGTGCTTTGATAAAAATCCCATTCTGATTAAATTCTCACTTTATCAGTTATTTTTTAGATCAAAATCTATATATTTAATAGTAAGTTAAATAGATGTAATGGCCAAATTCAGATAAAAGACAATCATTTTTCTTCTACAGTCTTAATTTACTAGAAAAATCTGTTGATAATTTTATTTCATCGTCTCTTTATAGTGATATGAAGGCCTTGACTAATTTATAATGGCATTGCTCAGCTCCCTTATATTTTGTGCCATCAACTTAAGAAGCAGAGACTCTTCACTGAAAAATAACCTTTTTCCACAATAAAATATTATGTCTTTAATGTTAAAAAATGTCTCAAAATTTTGACAGTGCCAGCAAAGATTTAGTGAGAAAAAAGGAAAGAAAGATATTTGTAGTTCATATTGCTATGCAGCAAACAAAATTCTCCTGTATGAGTTTTACCTGTTGTAAATACTGATATATATTGACAAATGTTGCCTTGTGATTTCTGAGCATGATACATATAGTGAACAATATATTAATAAATTATAACATAGTAAGATATGTAACTCCTGTTTCTTCCTCGCTCCTGATTCTGCTCACTTGACTTTTCATTATTGTCTACATCTCAGTGTTCGCATGTTGGAAATACCCTGGGGGCTCTTAAAAACATATTGGCACTTTGGTCCCAATTCAGACCTATTAAATTTAAATTTCTGAGAATGGTATCTGGATAGCAGTACTGTTTTAAACTCTATAATTTATTATCATATGCAAGTAGACTAGAAAGCTGTTGATCTTTATTTTCTTAATGTCCTATAGGAACACAGAAATGAATATACATTTTTGCCCTTTGATCAGTGTGTCTGGCTTCAACTTCCTGCTGTATCTGGATCTATTTAAGTGTATGGAGTCTTAAAATATAAAAGAAATTTAAGAGAACTTTGCAATAGTGCAGCATTTAGAACTTAGGACCTGTTTTAAATTTCTTCTGTAACCTGGCCAATAGAGGACACAGAGACTGAGTTATTCAACCTGAGTTTAATTCATAATTAACTATTGAATACATTTTATTAATGCATAACTATTATTTTATGTTGTGGGTAATTGCTTTATATTATATCTTGAAATGCTTTCCCTTCTATAATATTGGTTTTGGGCTCTCCAGATAAAAAGCTAATTATTTTGTCTACATTATATACCATAGTTTACTTGAGAGTGTCAGGGTATTAAAAGTGCAATTGTGGATGTAAGGCCGATGGGCCTCAGGGACCTGGGCAAACAGGATGCGACAAAGGGACTTTCCAAGCAGCTAATGCAACCTGCACGGGAACTTTCAAAAGATGTAGCCACCTTGAAAGCTCAAGCCTGCCAAACAACATCATATATGAACAATAGCCGTTAACTGCCTGATCCGCCTCTCCCCTACCCCAGAGCCCTATAAAAGTTGCCCACTACCTTCCCGAGGTGTGACTTCTTGGGCCCCCATCCTCTTTTGGTCTGGTGAACCTCGCCCGGGAGCGCTCCCAATAAAGGCTCGCATTTGATTAGCCACTCGATTTCTCATGTTGATTTCTTACATTCGGAAGCCCTCCGAATCACCTAGAAATTGCATATTCTCTACCATCCCCAATCTAGAGCTCCGGACCTCTTGGCCCAATCTCCTTCCTTTGGCCCTGACCAGGATTCAGGTGACTCCTTGGGCCCCCACTGGCCTCAGCCCTTTCGAACTGCTCTACAGTTGGCCCTTCCTCATTAACCATGACCTCCCGGTTCAGCCCCCCATTTTGGCTTCCTACTTCCCTTACCTGTCCTTGCTCTGTCACCTCCTCAGAGAACATGCTGACTGCTACCTGCCAGCGGTCAGTGGCCCCAACCCCTCCTCTCTTCTCCTGCAACCAGGGCACAGTGTCCTTCTCAAGGAGCTCCAACACCACTCTCTCGAGTCCTGCTGGATGGGACCCCACATTGTTGTCCTAACTACCCCCATCCTGGTACCATGTCTCCCACCTCAAAATGGCCCCCAGCCAGGCAGCCTGGTCAACCCAGCTACTGGGCCCAACCAAGTTGCAGATTTCCCACCAGTCTGCCTCTCCTCCCCATACCTGAACACTTTCTATAAATTCGCTGTTACTGACAGGTTTCCAGCTTCACACCGTGGAGTCACCATTCCTGAGTTAACCTGGCACAGCTTTGAGCCCTAAATGGACCGTGCAGACCGATCCCAATCAATTGCTCTGTCTAACTCTCCAGATGAACATCGTTCTCGCATGTTCTCCGCCATTCCTCGGTGTCTGTGGACTCATCATGCCCTTCCTATCTCTCACCACCACTGCCCCTACCCACTGGACCCCCTTGAATGTGGCTTAATTGTCTTATGTTTCTTATTCTGCATTCTCCTGTTCTCAATAGTGACCTGTCTCAACCCCCAAATATGATTTGCTTGTTTCTCCTCCTAGCTAACCTGTCCCTTGGATCTCCATAGGATTGTCAATCCCTCAATCCCTTCCATTGGTGCTTCTATGTTTAGGAAACTTGGTAGGCTGGCAGAGCCCCCTATACCCAACTTCTGCCCAACACAGCCAACGGCCCCTCACAGGGCTGTCAATCCCTGCTTTCTATTTGCTTCTCGGGCTTCAAATCTTTATTCAGACCCATCGGCTTACCTGCCCTCTGCTTTCCTTATGACCAATCCAAGAAATCATGCCATCCTGCCAGGCGGATGCCAGCATCAAAAATAAACTCACCCTAGGGAGGATCAAAGATGGCGGCATGAGAGGAGAACGCTGATAACTGCTTGGGAAGGGCCTTGTGAACAGAGGGGAATCCACAGGGGAAACCCTGAGAAGAAACTTCAACTAAGAGAACCACAAAATGCAGAACAACATCCAAAGGTTAGAGAAAAAAGGGGAGAGTGGGAGAGGGAAAGGGAAGCAGCGGTTCGGGGACAGAGACTCGGAGCACGGCCCGGGGCTGGCAAAAACAAAGGGGGGTTGGGGGACTACGGTCAAAGTGGAGCTGAATCGAGGGCGGGCTGGAAGCCGAGACCTAGGGAGCATGGAAGCCCCACAAGACTGTGGACAATTTAACATCCGAACTCAAGGGACAGCACACAGTGCCATAATCAGACCACAGACCTAAAGTGGAACAGGGACTGTGGAGCAGGGAGGCTGCACTTCCCAGCAGGCGGGGTGAGAGCAGGGTACCAGCCCACAACAGCTCAGCACACCTGATTTATGGAGGAGATTGACTGTGAAGGAGCGCCTTCTGAAGACAGGGCTCTTGGAGTGAGGGCTTGGGCTTGAGTGGGCATAGCTGCATTGGATGTGCTTAGAGTGAATCCGGCAGTCTCAACAGAGCCGGGAGCATAGAGCAGCTGCCGCCTGAGCTACAGCCTGTGCGCACAGGGCTTTCGGCACCCCACCCACCAGGCCACTTCGGCGCCACTGCCAGCGCGCAACTGGGCTTTTGGTGCCCCACCCACCAGGCTGACGCAACACCGTTGCTTGCTTGCAAGTGCGCAGTTAGGCTTTTGGTGTCCCGCTCACCAGGCTGCTGCGGCACCATTGCCAGTGCTCAAGTGTGCAACTGTGCTTTCGGCACCCCACCCACTGGGCCGCTGCGCATCGCTGAGTGCAGGCACCCAGGCTTTCGGCGCCCTGTCCACCGGGCCACTGCGGCACGGCCTCCGTGCGGGACTGCGCGGCGGACCGAGGCCACTGCCAAGCCCCAGCCCATCCAAGTGCTGCCCTGCGGGCTTACAGGTACGATTGAAGGAGGGGCAGCCAGGCTGAGGAGAGAAAGACCAGAGCTCCTGCGCCCCACCCGCACTGAACCACCAGCCCCCTGCTGAAAGAGGAATCTGCTATTGTGTCTCAGGCCCACCCTAGCTCCTACTCACATTCCCCACGCCTGGCCACACCTTTACTACCCTGCTATCTAACAGCCTGAAGTGCCCCAGGACACAGAAGCTGTCTGCTTCCCCCAACCCTCTCCCAAATTCTTCTTCTCCCACAACTGAGCCCAAAAGAAAAAATAAAGAGAAGCCCATCTGATAGGCAAACCCCCAGAGGAAAAACAGACTCATGCGTAAAGCAAAAAGAACCACATCAAACACAATGCACACCTCAGAATCCAAAGCCCCTCCAGAAGATCAGGAACATTCTTGAGTAAAGGACCTTGCACACTTGAAATCAAATCTAAGTGAAACAGAATTCTTGATTAATTCTGCAATAATCAAGACACTCAGAGAGCTCACTCAATGCTGGCAAAGTACCCAGACACAGTTAAATGACCTGAACAAGAAATTTTCTGAGCAAAATGAGTACTTTACCAACAAAATTGAGAAGCTAGAGCAGAACCAAAAGGAACTCCTTGAAATGAAAGGCATCATGGCAGAGCTCAAAAAAGAACTGACCAGCATAGGAAACAGGGCTGACCAGCTAGAGGAAAGGTTGAGTGAAGTTGAAGATACAAACATGGAAATGTAACAGAGGGAAGAAGAAAGGGAAAGGTAATTCAAGAGAAATGAAAGAGCCCTACAAGAACTTTCTGACTCCATCAGAGAGAACAATATTAGAATAATAGGGGTACCAGAAGGAAGCGAGATGAAATCTTCTCAGAGTCTACTAAAACAAATAGTGGAAGAAAATTTCCCTAACCTGTGGAAGGAATTACAGCCGCAAATCCAAGAGGAAATCAGAAGCCCTAACTACCTAGACCCTAGCAGATCTTCTCCAAGGCACATTGTTCTGAAGATGACAAAAATCAATGACAAAGAAAAAATCCTCAAGGCTGCCAGGGAAAAACAAAACATAACTTTCAAAGGAAAACCTATGAGGCTGTCAGCAGACTTCTCAGCAAAAACTCTGCAAGCCATGAGGGAGTGGAGCCCAATCTTCAAAATATTAAAAGAGAGAAATTTCCAGCCAAGAATTAACTATCCAGTAAAATTAACCTTTAGATATGAAGGAGGAATTAAGGCCTTTACAGATATACAGAAGCAGAGAGAATTCTTCAGCTCAAAACTGGCACTCTAAGAAATACTGAAGGAGGCTATCCGACCTGAATCAAGAAACCAAAATAAATGGAGAAAGGTTGGGACAACAAAAAAATAAAAAGGAAATAAGAAATAATACAGGATATCCTCATATATCAATCATCACCCTGAA
>PVKE010043247.1:0-13442 GCA_004027555.1 Craseonycteris thonglongyai | reverse complement strand
AGGGAGGGAAGGTGGGAGAGGGCACCAGCATTATGGACACACTCAATGGTTTGGTGGTTACCAGGATAGGGGGGAGGAGCGGGGGGACAGTTGTGGGAGGTGGGAGTGGGCACTAGATGTGGGGTGATGGAAGGGGAACTGATACTGAGTGATGGGCACATAATACGATGCATGAATGATGTGATGTGGACTTGTACATCTGTAAACTGTCTAATTGTTACCAACCAATGTAACCTCATCAAATTTAACAATAAATTAAAAAAATAAATAAAATAAAATAAAATAAAATAAAAAAGAATACACACAGGGAATTGAAAAAAAAAAAGAAAAAGTTTTGAAAATTTTAGAAGTGGCCACCATTGTAGAGCCTAAGTAAAGTTCAACGTGATGGTAGGTAGCCTTCTCTACCTGCAGGAAGAGAAATAGTTCCTCATCCTAGCTAAACCATTCATTGTAGGTCAGAAAGTACATCATTCAGGTTAGAGTTTATGCTGTGGCAACAACCCCAGGATCTTTTAAAATGTTTGTTGGAACAACAAAAGCTTATTTACCACTCATACTGCATGACTGCATAGGTTGTATGGGGTGGTTGTACAAGGAACAGCAAAACAGTACTTGAGTAAATAATGGCAAATTTTTCCATATTTGGTGAAAACTACAAAATGAACAGTCTAAACCAGGGGTTGGGGAAGCCAGGATGGCTCAGTGGGTTAAGTGCTCACTTTGCAGCGCTGGGGACCAAGGATCGCGTCCCGGCCCCGCCCCGGCCCCGCCCCAGCCCATGTGGAACCATGTGCTGAACTGGGAGCTCCCCCTGTTCAGTTCTCTCTCTGTCTCTGCCTCTGTATCTCTCTCTGTCAAAAATAAAAATATATTAAACCAGGGGTCCCCAACCCCCATGCCACAGACCAGGCCTGTTAGAAACCAGGCCAGAGAACAGAAGGTGAGCGGCAGGCAAGCCAGTGAAGCTTCGTCTGTATTTACAGCCCCTCCGCATCTCTTGGATTACTGCCCTGAGCTCCATCTCCTGTCAGATCAGCGGTGGCATTAGATTCTCATAGGAGCGGGAACCTGCTGTGAACTGCGCATGTGAGGGATCTAGGTTTCATGCTCCTAATGAGAATCTAATGAGGTGGAGCTGAGGCAGTGATGCCAGAGCAGGGGAGCAGCTGCAAATACAACTTCACAGCACAGAAGTTTGACTGCACAGAGACCATAATCAATTGCTTACAGACTCATATCAAAACCCTGTGAGTGGTAAGACAATTAAGCTGCATCTGGTGCTTGAATCATCCTCCCAACCTCTGTCTGTGGAACACTGTCTTCCATGAAACCAGTCCCTGGTGCCAAAAAAGTCGAGGATCATTGATCTAAGCAGTTCAACAAGCTCCAAGTAAAGATGCCAAAATAACATTGAGTAGATTTATCCTAGTGTTTTAAGTACCAAAAAAGTAAACTAGCTAGCTTTATGAAAGTAAAAGGTAAATTTATTTAGTGATGTAAGATTAAAATGTCACAGTTTTAGTAAATTAAAGAAACTATTTAGGAAGGACTTATATTTGATTATCTTTTCTTCAAGAAGTCTATAGTCCAAAAGGTAAAAATTTCCATGGTAGTAGTATGAATATTTAAATAAACTTTTAAATTTTTCAGTATTTACCAAAAAAAAGAAAAAACTTAGGTAAAAGAAAATGAAGTTGTTAGAAAGGTAGAAATGTAGATTTTAAAAATTCTTAGTAATTGTTTCAAATTCTTACTGATTGCCTCCCATAACTAGATAAACCACTTTATGATTTCTTCATAAATGTTAACCAGTTATCTCCTAAAATCAGAATCAATTTGGATTATATATAAAATCATTGCCTAAAAATAAAGAACTTGTGTGTGTGGGTATGCGTGTGCGCATACTTGAGAAGAGAGAATCATACTTTATTAGCATAGTACTATAAACAACTACATTCATAGGATATAGCTCTCATAGTCTAAAGATTTAAAAGTAATAAAAGGCTCTAGGTACATTTACTATAGACAGACTTATCAAATCCCACAGTATTTCTTCTCTCTGCAGGTATTGTTTGTTTTTCCTTTAGGATTTCTTTTTGCTCAATTCCCCCATTTTAAATGTAAATTTTCTCTGTATAAGTGGATCGTTTTTTAAGACTTTGAATTCATACTTGAGCAGAGACTAGAATAAAGAGAACCTATTTTACTATATAACTTAGTTTGGCTAATGTTAAAAATAGAATTTGTATACCATTTTGTTGTTAATTAAGTCTTGTTTCATAATAAAAAAAATGGAATTTTGAAGAAACCATTTGAAAATTTTTCAACATTAATATCTAGCACATAAGCTTTACCATGGACCTGTTACTCTTCTAATTAATTTACTTATGTTATCTCATTAATTTTCACAACTTTATGAGAGTAGATATTATTAGTCCCATTTCAAAGACAAGAAAAAAGACAATGTGAGAATCACACATGTAGTAGAACAGTAGAAATAAGATTCTACACTTTTGAGTCCGTACTCTTAACCATTGTTATAATGTTTTAAAAAATAAAATAAATATGTATTTTACTTGGCTCTTTACAGATATATCCAACAAATTTAGTCATAATTTCACATGGAGCATCTAGTAAATTGAAGAGAACTTATTAAAATTTGAAAATAAATTTATTGTCACTTTTTATTATGAATGTCAAGTTTTATTGCTTGTGAAGTGGTTTTAAAATTTAAATACTTTATGTTAACATAGCCTTCATTTTATTTATATACTGATTTACTTATAGACTTACTTAAATTAATGGGTTCTTCTTAATAAAACTACATCATATGTAATTAAATATCATAATAGGAAATTTCATTTTATCCTGTTTAGTTTTCCTTTTCTATTTGCCTTTTTTTATAAGCCAGTTTGTTTTTTTGTTTTCTTAACTGAAGTATAGCACAAATGCAAGAGAAGTATACAGATTATCATTGTATAGTTCAATGAGTTATCACAAAGTGAATACTTATATACCAGTAACCACTACACTGGTCAAGAAATAGAACATTTACCAGCATTTCAAAAGGCTCCTCCCAATCCATTAACCTTCTCTCATCCCCAAAGGTAGCCACTATCCTGACTTTTAATACTGTTAATTTGTTATGGCTATTTTTGAATTTAACATAAATGGACTCAAGTAAATATTCTTTTACGTCTGCTTTCACTTGTAATATTTTCATCCATAATGCAACTGGTGTTCATTTCCATTCCTGTGTAGTATATGAATGTTATATGAATTTACTACAACTTATCTATTCTACCATTGCACACTTTGTGTATAAATGCACAAATTTCTTTAGTTTTAAACCAAGAGGTAGAGCTGAGTAATATGTCAATTTTAGTAGATTATGCCTTCCAAATTGGTTCATAAATTACACCTGCACTAGGAGTATATGAGATTTCCTGTCAGTACACATCCTTACCACCCCTTGGTGTCTGTCATCAGCCTTTATAGTTTTAGCTAATCTCTTATATAGTGATATCTCTATGACATTTTGTTTTGTATTTTCTGGATGATAGATACTACTTTTTTGTGGTTATTTGCCATTTGGATATGATCTTGTGAAATGTCTGTTCTATTCAATCTCTGGCCTATATTTCATTTTCATTCTTTTTTTCATGATTTGTAGGAGTCATTTCATACTCTGGATAAAACATTTTTTATTTTTTTGGTAAATTCTCTTTTCTCTAAAATTTTACATAGGTGGAATGAATGGCTGAATTATGATATATACATTCCTGATCTTCCTCGTGCTGCTCGACTTTGCCTTTCCATTTGTTCTGTTAAAGGCCGAAAGGGTGCTAAAGAGGTAAATAAACTATTTTCGAAGGAACAATTATATTAACCTCCAGAAGCTCCTAATTATACTGCTGATTGAGTTTTTACCAAGAAATGGATATTGTTTTTCTTTATTTAAAAATAAATAAATCATAAAATTTTTAATAAATAAATGTATCATGGAAGATTACTTTGGGAGAGCTTCCAGAATTTATTTATGATGAGTGAGATGTCCTGAGGTCATAATGATACAATACTTTAAACATGCAAAGTGACAACACACATATATCTGTTAAGTGATTACATTCAAATAATCTGTCTTGCTTGCTTTGGTTCATATTTTCTATCAATAATTAAATAAAATATATGTAATTTCAAATACGGAAAAGGAAAGCGAATACACTTTGAAAAAATTAATATGGCTTAGTCAATACATTATTGTAGAGGCAGTTGTCGAATTCTTTCTGGGGAAGAAAATAGTTTTAAAATATGTTCTATAATTAATCCACAGAGTGTGAATATTTTTCTGATTTTTTCTTTTAAGGAACACTGTCCATTGGCCTGGGGAAATATAAACTTGTTTGATTACATGGATACTCTAGTGTCTGGAAAAATGGCTTTGAATCTTTGGCCAGTACCTCATGGATTAGAAGATTTGCTGAACCCTATTGGTGTTACTGGATCAAACCCAAATAAAGTAAGCTTTTTACTATCATAAATTAGAATTTTTCCTTTTCTTTATGACAGTCAAGCATGATATATATAATAACTTTTATTTCATCTCTTAGGAAACCCCATGCTTGGAATTGGAGTTTGACTGGTTTAGCAGTGTGGTAAAGTTTCCAGACATGACAGTGATTGAAGAGCATGCCAATTGGTCTGTGTCCCGAGAAGCAGGATTCAGTTATTCCCATGCAGGACTGGTAAGGCGAATCACTGAGATTTCTTAAGTACCAATCTGTACATCTGGGTGCATATTCTTATTATAGAAAGTGTTTTAGTTACACTGACATAGCTACTATAGGCTCCAGGACAGTATTGCAATATTATAAAGTTCTCTATATTCTAGTATATTTACTGCAACTCTGCCTCTTAGTTTATTCAGAGCTCTCGGCTGCCCTCATTTAACAAATAGTTATTTGTTTATTATTTTAAACAGACCCAGTGTTAATTGAAAGATAGAATCAGTTTTAGTCTATTATGAAAATAAACATTTTTTTATTTTTTCTTTGAAAGAAAAAATTACTGTATGATATGTATATATTTATTGTATGTTTTATTGTATTATTTGTATATATTTATTGTATGATATGTACTAGGTCATAAAGTTGTAACCTAAAGAGACCTTCACTGAGTATACAGTCTAATGGTGAAAATAGACATTAAACTGGTAAAAGAAGAAATACAGGATTATAAATCCACAAGGGAAAAACCAGTAGTGTGCCAAGAATCACTAACAGTGGTTTGGGAGAGAAAGGCTTATATATGTTGGGTTTAGGCAAAACCTCTCTGAGATAGTAACCTTGAGGTTGAACCAAAGTATAAATAATATTGTTAATTGGAAGCAGAGGAAATAGCTTTACCACTGTAGCTCAGATCCCCTAGAAAAGGGTATATATAAAATGGAATTTAGGGAAAGATGGGATGGCTCAGCGGGTTAGGCACTCGCTTTGAAGCCGGGGGGACCACGGATCGAATCCCGGCTCCGGCCTTGCGGACCCACGTGCTGAACTGGGGTGTGCCCCCAGTTCAGCACTTGCTGGGACCTATGTGGGAGGCTCCCGGCCCAGTTCCTGCCCTGCACAGCCGTGCCCACCTGTGCAGTGAAACTATATGGAAAAACTAATGTCAACTATGGAGACTGCTCTGGGCCCTCCCCCTTCTCTCTGTCTATCTCTGTCTCTGTTTCTCTCTGTCAAAAATCAATAAAATAAATCTTTAAAAAATAAAATTGAATTTAAATATTGATCTACCGGTAGTTGTCTGATCTTGGCCACAACTTTGGAACCACAATATAAGAACATAAATTCTCCCTTATTTCTCAAGGGTAAAGGTGTCAGTGTTAAGAGAAGAGGTTATTTTTGTTCTGTTTTGTTTTTTCCCAGTTTTCAAATTTATCACTTTTTATTTGGCATAGTTGTAGGTTACAGATAGACCAGCCAAGGAATATGGGGCCAAGAGGTACTGAAATGTGCCTCCCATATTTCGTACAGTCCTGGGTACAGTAACAGCAGCACTCAGGCAGCGGGTAATCTTGCACTTCGGAACTTCTATTGACTTACAGCTGTGTTTTCAGTCCCTTTTGAATAATAATAATCTTTAGACTTCCTGCCTATGTACTTTCAAAGATATGTAAAAGGTATTCTGATAAGTACAAATTAACCTAAAATCATTATTGAATTTTATCAGATACTAAAATTACAGTTAACATTTTTGACACTAAAAAGAGATTTTCTTTTTTGAAAAATGTAGTCACTATTCTGTAATTTTAATTCCTTGATGATAATTGCTAACTATGTACTAAATTGCATGCCAATCATTTTTCATGTATTATCTCATTTAATCTTAAAAGCAATCTCTACAAAGGTTGGTACTATTATAATCCTTACTTCACCAGAAAGAAAACAGGCTTAAAGAATCTAAATAACTTATCCAATGTCACTGTTTAATAAGCATTGAGCCTCTTATTCTTAACCATTTTGTTATAACCGAACAGGAATTCCTTAATATTTAAATTGGGGTTGAAATATTGACAAGCATTCCCATTACATGTCCACAGCTCTGTCCAACTAGTTATACCTTTAAAGTAATTGAGTTATAAGAGTAAAGTCAGGGAAGACGGGATGGCTCAGTGGGTTAAGCGCTCACTTTGCAGCCCCGGGGACCAAGGATCGAGTCCCGGCCCCGGTCCATGCGGACCCATGTGCTGAACTGGGGTGTGCCCCCAGTTCAGTTCTTGCCAGGGAGGGACCCCAGCCCAGTTCCTGCCCTGTGCAGCCCTGTGCCCGCCTGTGGAGTGAAACTATGTGGAGGAACCAGTGATGTGCAACTGTGGAGACTGTTCTGGGCCCTCCCCCTTCTCTCTGTCTCTGACTCTATCTCTCTCTCTCTGTGTCAAAGACAATAAATAAATCTTTAAAAATAAATAAATAAATAATAAATAAATAAAAAGTAGTAAAGTCACTTGAAAACTCATTTATCTCCTATTTTATTCTTTCAGCCATTGAATTCAATTTATTATTATGGTATGTTGGAGCCAGTTTTAGCTTTTGAGTTTCTTTTTTGAGCAAATCCAACTCTGTAGGAATTGATACTTTATGACTTTTTGCTTCCTGGAAAAAAAGTTTTCTTTCAAAGAAAAAAACTATCTTTATAATAGACTAAAACTGATTCTATCTTTCAATTAACATTGGATCTGTGGAAAACTATTATAAATCTAAGGTGCATTATGAGATCTTAGTTTTCCTATTTCATCAGTATTCATCAGTTATTTCCAACATGTTAAAAAAGACTAATATTCATCACTATTATATCATCCTTCATTTTTCTTACTGCATTGCCTAGTGTCATGTCATCTTTCCAGAGATAGAAATAAGTCTGCAAACACCATCTTTGTATTTCGTTTGTTGTTTTTAGGTTTTCATTCAACACTATTGAGAATTCAGGAATTTTCCCTTTCTACTCATATGTCAAGGAGAAGAAAATTAACAGAAGAAAGTATTTCGGTTATTAGACAAATCAGAATATGAATGCAAAGAGACATATAATAATACTCTAAAGCAGAATTTCTCAACCTCAGCACTGTTGATATTTTGAGCCAAGATTCTTTGTTATAGGGGCTGTCCTGTGTATTACAAAAAAGTTTAGCAGCATCCTTGGCATCTACCCACTGGATGCCAGTAGCACCACCACCCCAAGTTGTGACAATCTAAAATGTCTTCAAGCAATGTCAAGGACCCTGGGAGGTAGAGGGGACAAAATCACCCCTGATGGGACCCACAACTTTAGCTTCTAATGATAATGGTGAAATTGATCATATAAGTGAAATATCAGATGACAGTAACCCAGATGAATTTCTCAAACTCAAGAAGTGATGGTTGGGAAGCCGGGATGGCTCAGTGGGTTAAGCACTTACTTTGCAGCCCTGGGGACCAAGGATCGAATCCTGGCCCCGACCTGTGCGGACCCATATGCTGAACTGGGGAGTGCCCCCAGTTCAGTTCTTGCCGGGTTGAGACCCCGGCCCAGTTCCTGCCCTGTGCAGCCCCCGCCCACCTGTGGAATGAAATTATGTGGAAAAATCGATGATGTGCACCTATGGAGACTGTTCTGGGCCCTCCCCCTTCTCTCTGTTTCTGTATCTCCCTCCCTCTCTCTCTCTCTCTCTCTCTCTCTCTCTGTCAAAAACAATAAAATTAATCTTTAAAAGAAGTGATGAGTAAGCAATATATTTCCAAGGACAAAAGGAAATAAGGTATACACATTTAGTCATTCAACAGGAATGACTTCATCACACTATATTTTTTATAAGAACCTGGACCACCACACCATCATTTGCAGTATTCTTTCCATCTTTTATGATGCACTTTCTAAGTGGATAAATGCTTCAGGCAGGGTTGTAAATAAAGATGACTGACTAGAAGGGAAAAGGCAATGTAGACATTTCAGAATTTCTTGAATTGATTATTCTGATTGATACCGTATTTTCCGGCGTATAAGACGACCGGGCGTATAAGACGACCCCCTAATTTTACAGTTAAAACATAGGTTTAGGCCTATATTCGCTGTATAAGGCTACTCCCCACTTCCGAGGCTATAGTCTTATACAGCGAATATAGGCCTAAACCTATGTTTTAACTGTAAAATTAGGGGGTCATCTTATATGCCTGGTCGTCTTATACGCCAGAAAATACCGTATCTATAAGTCTAAAAAGGGAAATGTTATATAATAATAAAGCAAAGAAAATGGCCATTCTTTCTAGCAAAATGATAAGCCAGCAAAACTGTCAAAAGTATTGCATTTTGACATGCAAGTACAAGAAAAACTAGAAGTAATGATAAGTTCGAATTTACTAGATATATATCTGAAATTTGGAGTCAGTATTTACAAGATGGATATGTTCATGCTCATGCATGACAGCTGATGAGCAAGCAGTTAGTTGCATTCAAAGGATGTTGTCCATTTTGGATTATAAACTTGGTTTTACTGTATTTAAATTCTTAAGATGTCTAACAGTTGTTTTCCACCATTACTTTATTCTACTCTAAATTATTCTATATTAAAAATATGAGCAAATAAAAATAAATAAATCATATTAAAGTATGAAGAGTCCATTAGAGGATGCCAGGATAGCTCAGCAGGTTTAGCGCTTGCCTTGCAACTGTGCATTCCAGGGGTCGAATCCAGCCATGGCCAGTGCAAACCCATATGCCGAGCAGTGGTGCAACTAGTAACTACCTCTCACACAGGAGGCCCCCAGTTTGGTTTCTACCCTGTGCAACCCCACACCCACCTGTGTGAAATGAAACTGTCACAACTAGTGATGTTTTTATAACTATGGAGACTGCTCTGGGCCCTCCCCCTTCTCTCTCTCACACCTTCTCTCAAACTATAAAATAAATCTTAAAAAAAGAAAAGAGTCCATTGGATCCAGATGATAAATAGTAATGACTACTTTTCCTAGTGAATTGAGAGTTACGTATTTATTACCTCTTACCTGGACTATTGCAGTAGCTGGTCTCCCTCCTTCCACAGAGCAGCCAGAATAATCTTTATTAAACTTAAATCAATTCATGGTATGTATCCTTTAAATAATTTTCAGTAAAAATAGAATCCAAAACTTTTATCCTGATCAAAAATTTTAATGCTCTAAATATGACCTCCTATCACTTCTCTGGGCTCGTTGGCCTTCCTGTTCCTCCACAACCAACTCATTCTCTCCCTGGGCACTTTTCATTGTTCCTTCCATCTGTAATAGTCTTTTCCTGAAACTGATGTGAATAGTTAGTTCTTTCTTGTCATTTGGATCACACATTAAATATTAGCTTCTCAGATGCCTGCTTGTTTGTTTGTTTGTTTGTTTTTGGAGAAGGTGTGTGAAAGAGAAGGGGGAAGGGCCCAGAGCAATCTCTGTAGTTGTACATCATTAGTTGTGACATAGTTTTGTTCCACACAAGTGGATGTGGGGCTGCGTGGGGCAGGAACTTAACTGGGGGCCTCCCAAATGGGAGGCAAGAAATTTCACCACCATCCTGGTGGTTACCAGTTGCACCGCAGTTTAGCATGTGAGTTTGCAAGGGCCAGGACTGGGATTCAATCCCCGGACCTTGCGGTTCCAAGCCAAGTGCTCAACCTGATCAGTTATCCCAGCGTCCCCTCAGAGGCCATTTCTTAATGCCCAGTCTAAATTAGCCACTCACTCATTCTCTATAACATCACCCAGTGTGTTTATATCAACTCTCCAGTATTTTTCTTATATGTTCATTTAATTTTCCATAATGGAAGCCCTGTGAGCCCTTTTACAATTCTATGACCTCAACAGTAAGAACAAGACAGAGCACACAGTACATGTTTTAATAAATATTTGTTGAATGAATATATGCCAGTAATATTTCTTTATGCCATTAAATTAACAATGTTTAAATGTATAAAAAAACTGAGTAGCATGAATGTTTGCTTTTCTTTTTAGCCATTAGAAATATGTGTCCATTCTAAGGGGTATATACCGGTAATATATTAATATGCATTCATGGCTATTCATTATGTAGTTAGAGTAATTATAAGAATGAATTCAGGAAAACATAAAAGAATTTACATTTTTATTATTTTACTATTTCTTGTTTTCTTATTCTGGAAATATTACCGGATTAGTTAATAAAATACTAGGAAGAGGGCCTCATCAGGAAGAGAAATAAAATTATTCACTAGTACCCCCCTAGTATCCCAGTCAGCTCTTATCCCTGACTCACTTTGTCAGTTGGAGTTCTGTGGTTGGTGGTAATGTTAACTAAATAAGTTATTGGCCACAAATACTGCCCTAAGTTGATTTTTCCCAGTCCCTGAAAATAAAGTATTCCGATGACAATAGCAAACTATTTCACAATAGTTAATAAGCAATGTGAAATTTATTGACAATTTTCTGTTTTTTTGTAGATCACTCATGAATCCTGGGTGAAAAGATTAAGGCAAAGAAAATCTTGTAATATATTGCTTTATTTTACAGAGTAACAGACTAGCTAGAGACAACGAATTAAGGGAAAATGATAAAGAACAGCTCCGAGCAATTTGTACCCGAGATCCTCTATCTGAAATCACTGAGCAAGAGAAAGATTTTCTGTGGAGCCACAGGTAAGTGTTAAGGTGAAAAGTCTATGTTTCTTTTTTCTGTTACATAAGAAAGAACTGACTTTGGCTGCTCTTACCATGTTTCTACCATACCTATTAAAGTAAATAATACATAATTTACATGACTTTTTATTATAAACATTATCCTTTGTAAAGCTGTGGATATAGATCAGTCTTTCTAGAAAACCATGCTGCATTGGTACTAACTTTTCACATTGAAGGCATTTTTTAACATTCTATAATAAATCCCTGATAAGACCTTTTTTAGGATTTGGTTTTTATTTTTTAATAAAATTTAAGGTCCAAAAAAAAAAAAATCCTGTATTGTTAGATTTATTTAGTTGCAATTTAGATGGTCTACAATTTCAGTTTTTAGGTGTTCCATTTTTCTTTTTACACTTTCTCAAAGTAATAGTGTATGTAATGCCTTATTTTTACTTAATGAAGAAATTCTACTACTTGGTAAGTATGTACTGCCATATTTAAATAAAGCAATTGCCGTGCATTTCTTCAGGAAGTCCATTAAAACATAAATTCTGTCAGTGATCAGAGCCATGGTGACTCTTCCTATGGTTCATGTTGTATAAGTGGGTGAATAAAAGGAGCTTTATAAAGAGTGTTTAAAATAAATTCATAATTTTTCCTAAGTACCTGTCTTCCATTTCAATTTTTGTCTTCCTTGCCATTACAACTGTGTCTAAGTATATATGCACATACATTTGCAAGTATAGTGTTAAATGATGATTTCTTTTTATTTTTAAGGAAGGCTAGTAATGGTAAAAAGTTTTGAAAGTGTTTGGAACTTACAGATTGCATAGTTGAAAATTTATACATCTAAGCCTTTTGAATAACATGCGAGAATATTTTTTGTTTTGTCTTTCCCACACAGACACTACTGTGTAACTATCCCTGAAATTCTACCCAAATTGCTTCTGTCCGTTAAATGGAATTCTAGAGATGAAGTAGCTCAGGTAAATGTGTGTTTGAGATTACTAGATAACTGTTGCACAAAATGGGTATGTTGCTCAAAGTGTTTTCTCTCAATGTCTGCATAAATATAAGAGATGAAATAGACAATGGTTAAAATTAATTAATAATGGTAATATGAGGGCTGTCCAGAAAATATCCAGCCATGTCATCATTCTTGTTATATTGACAATGGCTGGATTTTTTTCTGAACAGCCCTTGTATAGTGGAGAAAAAATACCATTCACACCACTTCCACTGATAAAAATTAGTTATGAATGAACATTTTAAGCACTGAATTCATAAGAGAGGCTTTTATCTAAACTAATCTTAAAATAACAAAATAACAATGTCTTAGAGGGTTCATTCACAGCTATTTTGCTTTAGAGATAGGATTTATAGTCTTTTTCATACAACAGATGTACTGCTTGGTAAAAGACTGGCCTCCAATCAAACCTGAACAGGCTATGGAGCTTCTGGACTGCAACTACCCAGATCCTATGGTTCGAGGTTTTGCTGTTCGATGCTTGGAAAAATATTTAACAGATGACAAACTTTCTCAGTATCTAATTCAGCTAGTACAGGTAAAAGAATATAAAAGAGAAAAATAATGTTCTATTCTAAATCACAACTCTCAAAAGCTATTGTATTGATTGGTTTCATGCTTTTTTTTTTTAATCAGTTTTGTTACCAGTAGTAACAACTTTCTTTCTAAAAAATTTTCTTGAAATCCAACTACGAAAAACTGACCTTGATTGATTTATAGTTGTTTTCATGATTGATTTATTGATTGATTGATTGTTTTTAAACATGTAGGTCCTAAAATATGAACAGTATTTGGATAACCTGCTTGTGAGATTTTTACTCAAGAAAGCATTGACTAATCAAAGGATTGGGCACTTTTTCTTTTGGCATTTAAAGTAAGTCCAATTATTTTCCACTTAAATTTTTTAGATATGTATTTACTTTCTTAATACATGTATAAATATGTATTACTTGTATACTATAGTTCTTGTATGTCTGGGAGTTTTCCATACTGAAAATATATTTCAATGATGAGCTTCGCCTCAACTTTTTCTCTTTAACATTAAGTAATCAGTAAAATTCAAAACTGAATTTTATAAAGAAAAAAAAGCTGAAATATTTTTTAAATTTTGATTCTGCTTTAAATTTGCTAGATTAATGTTAATTAATGTTGCAGTTGATTTCACCATATGTGGGAGTTAAAATATCCCAAAATAAAGAAAACAGTTCTACCTTGGAATTTAGAAGAATAATGACAACATCTAAAGTTTCTTACTAGAAA
>PVKE010043246.1:0-13442 GCA_004027555.1 Craseonycteris thonglongyai | reverse complement strand
TTCTCTAACTGTCTCTGTCTCTGTCTCTCTCTCTATCTGTCAAAAAGTAAAATAGAAATAAATATGCACTGAAGATAAAATAATTACTCTCTATAAATATAAAAAAAAAAGATAAAAAAAAAAAGGCATGAAGTAAAAGAAAAATGACTATTCAGAAGAGGTTACCCAATTAGGTATCATGCTTTAAACTCACTTAAGCTGTTGCCGTCTTCTGTTCACACCCATTACATGTTGAACCCATCGGGGGCAATATGTGTTTCATTACTGTTTGGTTTTGTAGGTGCTCCCACATGAAAATCTGCCACTTGAAATTAAAGGGCAGTCTGTTATTGATCTCTTAATGTTCAATATATTCTAGCAACATGTGACTACAGAAAAGTTGCTTCTTCCTAAAAAGGTGCGTGGCTTTACTCTGAGTGGCTCGTAGCCATTAGTGAAATCCCTATGACATGAAGCATGTTCAGTGTTTGACCCCCAAATGAAACACGTTTTTACTAACAAAGTGATGTTTGACGAGCGTACTTGTTAACCTGGTGAACTGTCGACGTGAACCACATTTTCCTGGTTCAGCCCTGGACGGGACCCCGAGTCTCAGTTTCTCCTGAAGAAAAGGGGTGAGAAGAGGGGCCTCCTGTAGAGCTTGGGGAAGAAGGAGTGAGGTGATGGGCACACAGCTCGGGGTCCAGTGCGTGGGGACAGCAGAGAACTCAGTAAATAATAGTTGTTGGTTTGGTTTTTCTGAGGCCAGACTGTTGCTGTCTTATCGGGAGGGAGGAGCTCTGGGGGCAGTATTTGGATCTGTTGGTAGTCAGAGGGTGATTAGATCGAACAAAATCCTGGCGAGCTTCCTGCTCTGGTGGTTCTTCCCATGTAGGGTGGGGGTGGGGCAAGGAGAACCTCTCAATGTGATTAACAACGACCGTCATGGCAGATGTCACGTCTGGAGTGCTTGCTGAGGGTGGAGCACTGTACTGAGCACTCTCATGTGTCATGTGGCATCACTCAATCTTCCCAGCAACACTAAGTATATACTGCGGCACCGCTGCTTTCTAGATGGGGACACTGAGGCACACGCAGGCGCACTGGCCCCAGAGCCGAGACTCTGACGCTCTTTGCACCGCCTGTTACATTGAGAGCAGTGGAGTGACCCGCGGTCGGTGTGGGAACTGTCACGTGTGTGGCTGTCCTGCTGACTCAGCACAGCTTGTGAACTGTGAATATACAGCACACTTACTTGAAGTCCCTTCCAATCTGCTTACTCGTAAGAAATAAAACCTGATTAGGATGTCTTTACTTTCGATAGCTCTTCACGGTTATTATTGTGGATTTTTTCATTGGATACACTATTTCTGAGGCAGAATTGCAACAAACAGTAATAATACCAGTGACAATAATATTAAAAATGGCTGCCTTAACTGAGCACTTACTACCTGCCATTCTCCTCTGCCAGTCTCTTCACAGTGCATTCCATCTTCACAAAGTCCTTGTAACCGTGGTGAAGAATCTGAGACTTAGAGAGGTAAGAAGATTCACAAGGTAGCAGTCATAGAAAGATAGTATCTGTCTCTGTCAACCTGTCTCTGGTCAGTCTGTCTGACACCCAAGTCCATGTATCATCCAACCAGTGTACGACGCTGCCACTCAGTGACGCCCCTAGATGCAAGAAGGGGTGGAGGTGATTTCATTGGAGGGGAAGCAAGCGAAGTCTTCCTGAAGCTGTTCCTGTGTAGCAAACATGATTTGTGTACGTTGCATATTAATCCTGATGGTAACTGGGGGCAGGGGAGCTGAGAGAATGAGGGAGAGTTTGCATCCCCACCCCCGGCCCCAATACCACTGGGTTCTAGAGTAGCTGCCAATCCAGAGTCACAGCAGAGAAATCTGTGTTTCTAGAAACTTGTGAATGAAAAGTCACTCTTGCATTTGACCTCTTCTGGAAAAACAGGGTGGCAAGGATCCAAAAATGTTTCTTTGCTGTTTTAAAGTAGTAGGCATAACTGTTCAGAGAAATGCACTTAAACGAAATCACAAGCACTCAGCATAAAGACCGAGTTTCCAAGAGTCATGTTTTAGTGCATACAGGACACTTCATGTACGAAGAGAAGGGCCACATGTCCCTCTCTCCATGCTTCCGGGGACAGCCAGTTATCCTATCCTCAGCCGTGAGCAGTCGAGCAAACACTAGATGACATCTTATTCCCCCCAATTTAAATTGTTTTAGTGCATGTGAATGAACCATCCTGACATAGCCCTTTTAAGATAATAATACTGTCAGAGCCATTTTTACTTATAAAATCTCCCAGCCATCGTGACAGTGTCCCATGCAGTGACAGTGTTCAGTGATTTTTTTCTATTTTTGGTTTTGATCATCTCTTTAGTCTTCTTCTTTTTTTTTCTTTTGCTAATTGTTACAATGGCCTTGAAGAGCGGTTTACCTTCTACGGAAATACGTTGTTAGAATAATTATCAGATGCCCCCGGGGCTGTGCCTCGTTATCCTTAGCTTACATTCTAGAATAAACCGAATTCATATCTGTTCATCATCCTGTTAGCAGCCCCCTCCCCCGATTCCAGTTTGGGTATCTCTTAAGATTCTGTTCCTATGTCTTGCTTTTGGCTTCTTGGTTAATGGCTCCTTACTGTGCCTTTCTGAGCTTCATCTAGTAACAGTGGTCTATCTGCTCAAGCTACCCTCAGCTAACTTCCCCGAGACCCCGGGAGTTCCCCGATGTTAGCGGGCAGGTATCTGGTCGTCCCAAATTGTGACTTTTAGACTTCAAACACTGAGGTATAAAATAACTCTCGAGTTTTACAGCTGTCAGTAGCAGGAACATATTGAATTGGTTTAAGCCCCAAATATTTCATCTCTGATTTGATTTACTTGGTATTTTGGCGAGAAGTGCAGAAATGCTGTAAAACGGTGGGCAGGGACCACGTGAAAGAGTCCTGCAGGCGGTGAACTCTCCTTACTGTCTTGCAGCTACACGGACAGCTTCTCCTCACCCAAAGCTGTTTGTTTTCTGTGATGTTCGCAGACCAAGGTCATCTGACCATGCAGATGACATTCCGTTTCTTTGATCATCCCTGCAAAGGTGGTCAAGCAAAATCAGGCGTCTAGTAATCTCTTGACACACACACAAAGTTTATTCTTATGCACATCCCAGGCGTAAAAGAACTTCTTAGTGTGTTCAATTGCCAAGCAGAAAAGAATGTTAGGATACATTTTGAGAAACTGGATTTTCTTTTTTTCCAAAGAAGTATTATTTCACATGTTAAAATCTCTACAGCTTTTAAATGACTTATTCTTTAAAAATCCTGATTAACTGCCTATGATATTGGGTTGTACATTACACGAAGGATATACAGAATTAATGGAAGAAAATCTTACCTCTTGTCACCTTAAAGTACTTATTCCTAAATTTCTGAGCTTTAAATGTCACCTTCGGGTTTGCTTCCCTTCTGTGTAGGCTCAGCCACACACCCTGAGGTTCAAGTCCGATGACAACCAAGCCACATAGTAACAACAGTCAGAGATGCTCCCTTTCTTCTTATCTGGGCACTTTCTCCCATGTCCAGTCTGCCATTTGCCTGGAGTCCGATCTCTTCAACTGGTGTGAACCTCTCATTCTTAACTTTCCAATCTGTGCTGCAGTGACTTAATTTCCCGAATTCTCACCTTCTGTGTTTCCTAAAGCAGAGGTTTCCTAAATCAGGTGTGCAGGCAGCGGGTAACAGGTATGTCTGGAATGCGTGTCAAGCAGTAGGCTCCCCCCACCCACCCCTTCCCGACTGAGTCACCTATAGCTTTGGGCTGCCTCATTCTTATTCCAGTGTGCCACACAAACATGGGCATTCTTTAAAAAGATTTATTTTATGTTTAAGAGAAGGCCTGTGTGTGTGAGAGAGAGAAAGGGGAGGGCCCAGCGCAGTCTCCATAGTTGTACATCATTAGTTGTGACATGATTTCATTCCACACGGTGGGGTCTGGGGTCATGCAGGATGGGAACTGAACCAAGGATCTCCTCCATGGGATGCCAGAACCTTTGCTGCCATCCTGGAGGTTACCAGTTGTGCCACAGTTCAGCATATGGGTTTGCGGGGGTTGGGCCTGGGATTCGATCCCTACACCTCATGGGTACAAGGCAAGCACCCAACCTGCTGAGCTATCCTGGCATCCCCGACGCTGGCATCTTTTACTGGGGGGCATGACTGCCTCAGGGTGCTTCCACCTGTCCTAACACCTCTGGCCCTTTCATGGGAGCACCTGAGCTCACCTAGTGTCTGTGTGGAACCACACCCAGAGCCAGCAGCCTTCACTCTGGGCCCTCCCTCTCCCACCCCGATGGGGGGAACTCAGGACCACAGATCTCTCCGCCACGAGGCTCCCGTGCTCCCTCTGACTCCCGCTGCCCTCCACACTCTTGAAGCCCTTCAATCACTTCCACCTTTTGCTTCTACACTGAAACCATCACCGCCCTCTTCCTTGCCCGCCTCCATGCAGTCTGGCTTCCCTCGAGTCCAGGTCAGCTGCCTGGCCATTCGTTCACCCTTCTTCTCTGCCAGCTCCCAGCCTTGATGCAACCTGCCGCTCACCTTTCGGTTTCTATGCACGGGTGACCCCCAAGCTACCGCAGCCATCTTGCTCGTGCCACCCATGGACACGTTGAACATCTCGTCGTCCACGTACCTTGTTAAATCCCCTATCTGGGGTCAGAGTTTGCCCCTAATATCTACTGCTGTCTTCAGAATTCCTACCTTAACCCTTCTAAAAAGATGATTCCGTTGCTGTTCATGCTGAGTAGCTCTGTGTGACTTAGGCTGAGAAACGTGAGGCACACACTCTTTCCACAGCAGTGTGCAGGCCTGTATTTGCGCTCATTCCTACCGCATTCTACAGGGAAGAGGCATGAACCACCACCTTCCACTGGAAACCGGGGAGTTCTCGTTGACTCTTCTTTCCTCCTCACTTTCCATGTTTCATCCCTTCATTGAGAGTTCTCTCTTCTGGTCTGAGTCCGGTGCCTCCATCTCTGCCCCCCAACTCCCGCCCTACCCTCATGTCCCAGGACCCTGTACAGTTATGTGCTTTTCTTGCCCTTTCAACATCTCAAACAGGGTAAGAGCGACTCTCAGTAACCACCCCCCTCCCTCACTGGTTCATTAACTTAGAGGTGATTCTTACCAAGACTTAATGTTCCTCCCCAAGAGTCTTCCAATTTTACTTTTCATGGTAGTCTTACTTTCTTTTCCTTGAAAAGGGCAATTTGTTCTTAGTGGAGCAAATCCAAGGGAAAAGAAATCAAGTGCGTAGAAACTGACATTTACAACACAGAAACTTGACAAACTGGGTCAGACGAAGTGAATAGTCTAATGGACGGCTTGCCATGGAGTCGAACGCTTCATGGTGCCAACTGAGTTCTGGAAGGGACAGAAGCAGTGAGGCCACAGTGGCCGCTCTCCATGGTGCTAAAGTCACACATATCGGCATGGCTAGGATAGATAGAGTCTCTAAGCAGTAAGAAAGAGAACTATAAATAATCCGGGGAACAGTTTACAGTTACACATTGCACTGGAAACTTGCACTGTTTAATAGGTGTGATGATATTGTAAGCGAAACTTGGAAATGTTAGGAAGGAGTGATATTCCCAAGGGTAATTATTCAACTTGAGTAATGTGGGCTTGATTTTTCTTATTCAGATATCTGAAGAATGTTATTAACACATTAAAATGGTGATTCCCACTTGACACACACTTAACTAATATAGATTCTTTGACTCTTTTCTCTAGAAATTATAAAACCGATTGAGAATATTAGAAATTTGAGGAAGTTACATGTAAAACCTTAAAAGAAAAGCTTTTAGGAGATATTGGAAAACTATCCTTTTCTATATATTTAGATTTCAATAAGGCTTTGACTCTGTTACGCGTCTTATTTTGAAACCTAGTCATTACATGAGTAGTAGTCTTCATCATACAAAGACTTATTTGAAAATACCAAAGTTTTTATTTTCCAAACATAGTATTCTGTTTCTGATGATATTTTGAATTTCTTTGCTCCCCATTGCTTCTCGTAGCTCATTCTTCCACTACATAATTTCTACAAGGCAAATGGATTTTGTATATTGATCTATTTAAAATTATGCACAGGCTGCACACTGAGGTTTTGGAACCCATGAGTAAAGGAATTAGCTCTGGGTGTGGATGTGTGAGGAATGAAGCAGAAATTATGCTGTGAAACTCTACTTCCAGATCTTTATTTCATTTTAAATGCAACAATATATAAAGAGGAGGAGAAACCCTTCCTAACTCATTTGAGAAGGCGAGAGCTACTTGATATCAAAACTAGACAAACATATTACAAATAAAAAAACTATAGATCAATATTCCTATAAACATAGATGTGAAAATCCTCATCAAAATATTAGCGAACTGGATCCAATAATATATAGCAAAGAGTAATATATTATGCCCAAGTGGAGATTATCCCAAGAATGCAATGTTGTTTAATTTTCAGAAGTCTATCAATGCAAATTTTCATACTAACAAAATGAAGGTGCAAAACCAAATGATTGTTCTGATAAAAAAAAAGCATTTGACAGAACTCAATATTTATTCAACTTAAACAGAGGAACCTATGAATATAAGGGCACATCCTCATTCTGTTAAAAGGTATCTATAAAAACCTACAGGATAAAGAATTTCATAATCATAAAGCATCATAGTGCTTTCTCTCTGAGATAGGAAACAAGGTGCAGATATTTGATATCACTACTAGAGGTCTTAGGTAGTACAATACTACAAGAAAAATAAGAGGTATAAAGATTAGTAAGTAAAAAGTAAACATTTTGGAAACAGCATAATTATATGTGTAGAAAATACCAAGGACTGTATAAAAGCACTACTAAAACTAATGCATGAGTTTAGTAAGACTGAAGAAAACCAATCCCATATACCAAAAAAAAGAAATACATACATATATATATATATACACACACATATATATATACATACATATATATATATATATATACATATATATATATACACACACACACACACACACACACATATATATATATATATATATATATAGTTTTGTACATTAGGAATGAAATATTGAAAATTAGATTTTAAAATATTAACAATAGCATCAAAACCATGAAACACTCAGGGATAATTTTAACAAAATATGTATAAACCTTATACTCCAGAAACTATAAAACACTGCTGAAATAAATTCAAGAAGACCAAAATGGAAAAATGTATTATGTTCTAGGATTGGAAAACTCAACATTGTTAAGATGGCAGTTATACATGATTTTGTTTATAATCAAGATCATGTATTTTGATATAATGCCAGTCCCTTAGATTTTAATATTCATGATCAGCATTAGCTGGTTTCCTATAAGTACTACCTGTGATATAATTATCTGAGTACTGAACAAATGACCTCTACGAGCGCCGTGCGGACTGGTGATTTGGGAAACCTGGTGCTCAGAAGGTAGTGTGCAGGCAGGATGTACATGCAGGGCTGTGTGTGGACGGGTCGGGGCAGGGACTGGTCCTTACAGAGGTGACCAGAGCTGAGGTTTCAGGGCTGTGGACTGGAGCTCTTGGAATTGAGAAAGGCCACATTGGGGTGATGGGTCGCAGGTCCAAGTGGAAGCCAAGGAGTCTTGGGGAGTATAGTAATTTTATATGATGCATAGAAAATGACCACAGGCTCAGTGGCTTAAAACACGTCATATTTTTCATGTCCCAGGTCTGTGGGTCAGGAATCATGGCCGGCTGACTGAGTTGAACCCTGTGCTCAGGGAGTCTTAGGCTGTGATCAGTGTTGGCTGGGGAAGAATGTTTCCACGCTTAATCTGGTTGTTGGCAGAACTAAATTCACGAGGCCTCTGGCTTCTTGCTGTCTATCAACTGGAGGCCACCATGGGGTCACAGAGGCCACTGTGAGGTCACAGAGGCTGTGATCAGACTTCTGCTATGTGTTCCTTTCTGTGGACACCTGGCTGTTGGCTTCCTCAAAGCCGGCAGAACCCCGTGCACTCCAGAGTGCTAAGCCAGTCGTATAGGATGTGATGTCATCAAGGGTGTGACATCCTGTCATTCCCGTCCTCCCTTCGAATACAGTCATAGGGTCCACCCGTGCTCCAGGACTGGGCACCATGCTCAGTGGGTGGAGACCATGGGCCCAGCTCAGAAATCTCCTACCTCAGGGAACCAGCCTGCTAATGCTCCTGGGTGGGACAAGCAGAGGTCCTGATACATGACTTAATGTACAGGGCGCATTAACTGGGACATTGGAAAGGACAAGTTCTTCAAGGCCCAGGTGGGACTAGGGCAGAAGGGTTTCTGCAGCTGCGGTTGTTCCTCAGTAGCACCCAGAGAGGCTCGGGAAGCTGAGGCTGTGAGAGAGAACGTGAGGTGGAGGAGTTCAAAGGGTAAATGCTGTTTCTTTGGTGGATGTCACTTTATAGCATCTTAGTATTAGACCATATTAAGGCCAGTCTGTTTGATGCTTCACTGACAGCTGTCAAAGCACTTCATCCTTTGCTGAAATCTAGAAAAGCAATTACCGTGTCATGAGCACTAACTTAAAATACGAATTGGAAGTCTTTCTCAAAAGAGCGCCGGGGCACACAAGGCTGTAGATGATTCAGGCACGCACCGGTCTCTCTGGGCTTTCCTGCTCCGGGCACCTTTAACGGAGTTGCAAACATTGCAGGTTTGAACTAGGCAGCATCTTCTGAGTAGAAAGGCATAGTAGGATACTGAGTGTATGAGCTGTGATGAAACTTAACTACACAACGGAAAATCTCTTGGGCTTCTCCCACTCCTACATGTCCCAGTCCCAGCCCTCTTCAGAGAATGACCTCTAGTCCCCAGGGCAACTGCAGTTTCTATGCTCCCTGAGCTTCTGATGCCAGCCATCACGTCTGAATTCTAGAAAGAAGAAATGGGGGCAGGTGGTGGGGGCTCAGGGAGGTCCTCTCAGGCCCCCCTTTTTGTGGGCCTTCCACCCATCAACATCCATTTTCATCTCAATGGCCTATCCTGCTAACAAGGGAGGCCAGAAAATGCAGTCTTGACTGGCTTGTTGCCACAGGAGGAACATCAGGATGTTGTAATCGAGAGAGAATGGATGTTGCTTACGAAGTAGTCAGCCCACAGCACACACTCTGATCTGGTAGTGCTGTCTACACTGGGAGAGGATTACCCATTCATCCATCTGTCCTTTTGCAAGTCTGGATTCTAAAGATAGAGTTACAATGAAACGGTCAGTCTCATATGGTTAGGGGTAATTACTTGGTGAGAATTGTTATGATAGCCAGGGACAATATTAGCTTATGGTTTATATTAAGAGGTAACATCAGTATCTCAGTAATGACTAACCCTAGTTCTCTCATGATGTAGCAATTATAAGTGATGGCTTTGAATTCCTTGTGGAGACACCGTGATTCTCGGTTCGTTTTGCAGTTATATCCTGGCTCTTCTGCCAGTACAGTCAGACTCTGGTGGACAGTTTGGATCGGAATTTGATTGCTGTATCTTCCCTTGTGTTTAATTCTCAGGTCCTGTGTCCTCATGGAATTTTAATGATAAATTCTTCCAATGGAAATTGCTACTGATTTAAAATATTGAAAGGCAAAGTTTTACACTGAGTGCTTTGACAAAGGTTAGCATATAGTGACATATACCGTTGGTCGTGGTATTTTGGAAATAAAATAAGCCTCTCAAATTATTAACTAAGACACTTATATATAAACACTGTTCAAAGATAACATGCGGTGGTTACCAGTTTTCTTTCAAATGATTTTCCCAAATAACTGTCTTATTCTTTTGAGATAATTTCTTAGGAATTCCTTCTGTTTTACTCAGTTTCAGTTAAATATCAAAACATGGAATAGCACTTTAAATCAACAGAATTTTTTGTTGTGGTTCTATTTGAGTTTCTTTTTAACTACTCAATGAGATTAGCCATTCCTTTGGGGTAAAAAGCATTCTAACGTATAGTTAATATTTTTTAAGGTTCTCCTATGTTTATGCTCAGAATTATTGAATCTTTTATAACTCCATCTATATCTGCTTTTATCCTGGTGTTTCCATTTCAAGCATTAAGATATGAAATACTTGTTAAATGCTTGGCTGAAATCAAGATAGACCCTGTCCAAAACATGTCCCAGATTCACAGTCTAGGAACCCTGTCACCAAGGAATTGCGGTTAAGTTGGCAGTAAACTTGTCATTGCTTCTGGTTGATTTCCTTTCCCTAAGGGCTTGCCAACCATTTGCATAACAGACTTCAATCACATTTCAGCCCTCACCCCCTTAGATGTCTCCTAATCTCCTCCCTCAGGCTCCATTACTGTCTGTTGGCCGTTTGCACCTGGGTGTTCTTCAGCATTTCCAATGGACTCCTGTCTGTGCTATAGCCACCTTCTAATTACCTACACTACCTGCTTTAGCTAATGAACCAATTACCAGCCCATGTCCCCAGATTCAGATCCAATTCTTAGAGTGTTCACTTTGTCCCCAAGCTCCCATCAGCTTCCTCATATATCTGTTCTATGTGTCCCCTTCCTCCCATCCGTGGCCTTATCTCAGTGCAGGTTCAGTTTCCTCTTACAGGTGACTTCTGACTCTTCAGGCCTCTGTTCCTCTCGCCAACCCAACACACCTGCCAGATGCACTTTCCTGAGGCACAGCGCTCATGCCACTCACAGCTTAGCAACCTCCATGGCTCCCCAGTAACTACAGAGCACAGCCTGGACTCTTGAGCGGGCATGCGTGTGGACACAGCGCTTCTCGCCAGCTCATTGCCTGCTGTACACACAGAGTGCTTGTGTCGCCACTGATCATTCGCTCCTCCTTCCCCCACCTCCCCTGATTGGGCAGTAAGGGGCAGGGCGCATGTTTATGGAGCTTTTGCTGTCCCCACTTTGGGACAGCAACGCCGTCTTCCTCTGAATGATCCTGACACCCAAGTTTACCTTCAACAGGACACAAGGCCTCGTCTGACAGTCACAGCTACATTAGCCACTCAGCCTCTGGAGACAGGGATTCCCCCTTATGAACCTCTGCAGTGCCTACAGTGTGTGTCCGCCTGGGGACGCACCATTGATCTTTTGTCTGTTTGTTGCCCCCTTAAGTGGAAAGCATTGTTCTTAGTGGTCATCTTACTAGGGCCCCTGTGTGTCATCCTCTTAATTCTGTTGTTTTCGCGTGTGTCTACCCTGCAAACCTTGAGAAGTACCCTGTGTTATGACACTACCGTCGGGTCTGGGCTATTTCTATAAACATGTCCCTTTCTATCCTGTACTGCTGCGTCCTCGTCTCTCCTCCCATCCTACCTCTGAACACGTGTTTAAGAATGTCTTTAACTCTTGAGTCTATAGTTATTCTTTACTGGGATGAAATGCTTGTACTTTACAATTCACTACTTGAAAGGGAACAATTCTGTGGCATTTAGGACACGTCTAATTCTCGGCTTCTCACAGCATGGGGATCCTGCGGTCGCTGTGCTGATATGATGGCTAGTGGCCCAGAGACAAGATGCCAAGCCTGCCAGTCCAGTGAGCACCGTGCCCAGGACTGTGCGAAGCTGTCCCAGGTCAGCCAGAGTCAAGTGGATGAAGACGCAGGCCCCATTTCTGAAGGGGGAGGGGACGGAAGTTTGCACAGCAGGAGAACACTTGGGTTGGGGCGGATTTCTGTGGTCATCTATGAAGAATACAATCTGCCATCGCTGGTTCATTCATATATAAAGAAATGAGTGGAATCGTTTATGTATACATGCTGTGATTATGTCATCAAAAGTGAAAATTTTCTTTAATTTAGAAAAAGTATATATTTCTATGATCAAAGAAAATATCTCCATTTTAAGATAATCAATTTTATGAAGTGTGTTTCATGTAAAATTACTAGGTCTCTGTTGTCAGCCATGCGTATTTAGTAGTTCCTTCCTCAACTGGTCTTGTCTGGGGGAATGTCATTATTTTTGACATTTTGTTCATCTCTATGAAGAAAATATGTATTTAGTGCCTACTGTGGACAAAATTGAGCACATTAAGGAACAAGACAATGAATTAGACATGGGTTTTGCATTAGAGGACCTTATAGTTATCAAAGGCAGACAGAACATAGTCGCTAACTATGAGGTAACAAGAGAGACAGCACATCGGTGATCGGAGTTGTTCTAGAAAAGCTCTGTGGGGCATGTTGCTCAAAGTCAAGGGAGCTGATGATGATAAAGGACACTTAGGAGCAAAGGCAGGGATATAGAGTGACCAGGCAACGTTGTGACTATTTCCGGTTGGTTACAGTTTAGGGCAGTAGTTCTCTAGCTTTGGTAGGCACTGAGTTCACCATGGAAAACTTGTATAGGGCACGTGGTGAAGGAAGAGTTGGGGAAAATTGTGGAACGGCAGGTAGGTGGGCTTAATACTACGACAGTTCTTGAATGACACACTGCATCATGTATTTATGTTGGTAGGCAGTGAGCAGCTATTGAGGAGTGTTAGTCATGGGAATGACCTGGCGGAATCCAAGTTTTAGAAGAAAACTGTAATGAGTGTGTGTGGCAGATGGTGGCACTGAGAATGGACAGCAGCGAGCAGTTCAGGTCATGAGGATTTTGGCAACTATTCAGAGAGTGTGGTGATGCAAAGACAGGCTAATCATGACCCTCAGGTCACAGTTAAAGCTGGACAAAAGGGGTTCCCTAATCTAGAAGCCAGGGTAAGACGTTCACCTCAGGGGTGCCCTGTGGGCTCCTGAGAGTCAGGTGTGCAGGTGGGAAGGAAGCCTGAGGTGGAACTAGGGACTTGAGGGGTATTGTCAGAATATACAGTTGAAGGTATGGCAGTAGATGAGTTCACCAAGGGAGAGATGGGAAAAATAGAGAAGACATCACCTCGGCGAATACCTGTATTCAGGAAACAGGTGGATGATAAGCCAGTACAACTTTGTACCGTAGGCCCTCCATTAACCCAAACTCAAACAGCCGGCACTGAGGCAATTTGCCAGTTACGGAGATTTTGCCTGTTGCTTGAGTTCTGGTTAATGGAGAGGCTACTTACGTTACCCGGCACCTACCAATCCCTCTGGGTGTCCGTTAACTGGGGGTCTATCCCATTGTGTTCAGAGCATGAGGAAGAGAAGTAGGAGTGTCACTGGGGGTGACTTTCTAGTGGGCAGTGATCGGCAGGACTGACTACTGCCCAGGAGGACGGGCACAGACTGAGGCTGCAGGCAATGCTGGTGGTCTTTAAGAACACAGTTCTGTTAAGCAGGGAAACGAGAAGCCAGCAGGGGTGAAGGTACTGAGTCAGGGGTCAGGAACTGGCACCATTTATAATGCAGTGCTATGTAGCTAAGACAACCTATTCTTCCAATGGAGCTTTTTTTTTTTTTTTTTTTTTTTTTTTTTTTTTTTTTA
>PVKE010043245.1:0-13441 GCA_004027555.1 Craseonycteris thonglongyai | reverse complement strand
GGGCACCAGATATATCGGGTTGGAGGGGGACCTGATTCTGGGAGCTGGGCACATAATGCGATGCATGGATGATGTGATGTGGAGTTGTCCATTGGGAAACTGTCTGATTGTTACCAACCAATGTCACCTCATTAAATTTAACAATAAAAAAAATAAATAAAAAACAAAACAAGCAAACAAAAAAAAACTATACAAGACATTTCCTACTGCAGGCAGTGAAGGGTAGATGGAACTTTAAAAATATTATTTGTCTGAACCTTTTCACTCCCACAATCACAGAAAGCCAGGCCCAAGCTTTGCTTTAGGTATAGAGTTACTCCAAAGAAATGTACATTTATATTACTAAGTAAGAACATTATTACAATATTGTAACCTAACTGATTCTGATGTTAACAAGTACCAGTAGATGTCCTATTAGCCAATTACATGATAATAGCTTATTATTGGACTAGAAGTTGTTATTGCTTCAAAGAATTGATTTTGGAGTTACCTCCAAACCAATATTTGGATATATCTGTCCCATGTTACACTGAAGATTTTCAGTTATGATTTACAAAATTTATTTTTATAGTAGTAAATTCTTTCAAATGTATTTTTAGGTAGAATCTCAATATTTAGAAAAGTGAGAATGCTATCAAAGCAGATAAATGAGCCCAAGAATGCCTCTGACACCATGATATACTTACAAGAACAATTATGCAACCCTGATGCTCCTGGAAAGTTGTTTATAAACTATAGGTCGAGATGAAACCTAACTTTAACTGAGTGTTCTCAGTGTTCTTATATTTTCATTGCTCTCCTGCTAGGTCCATGTCCTCTTGAATCTACAAGTTGTGTATCATTCATAACAGTTGGGTTTCTTCTGGATATTGGGAAACCACCACTTAAAAACAGCAAATTTTTCATCTTGACAATTTGAGTGAAATCTTTCTAGAGCACATTGTATATATCCTAAATAGCATGCTAAATTAATTTTAATTTTACTTGGTTTAGAACTATCATTTTAAAAACTGTAATATATGCTATTATATTTGATAGTTAATACAATACAGAAGAAAGAGCATGAACTGTGGAGTTCAGGACATGCAATTCACTTAATAGTTATGCCCTTAAGCAAATAATTTAACTTATGTTAGTTACTTAAAAAAAATTGTGTGTCAGAATGATGCTAAATTATAGAGTTGAATAAAAAAATTGAATAGGTGAAGCCGGGATGGCCCAGTGCGTTGGGCGCTCGCTTTGCAGTGCCGGGGACCAAGGATCGAATCCTGGCCCCAGCCAGGGAGGACCTATGTGCTGAGCTGGGGAGTTCCCCCAGCTCAGTTCTCTCTCTGTCTCTGTATCTCTCTCTCTCTGTCTCTCTTTGTCAAAAAAAAAAAAAAATTGAATAGTATAATGCCTGCCACATAGCACCAAATAATTTGTATGGAGGTTATAGGGAGAATGAGTTGATAAGATTGCTAGCTGTTCACTCAAATTCATACTTCCATTTAAAGACTGCATTTTCTTGCTCAGAGATCTTCCAAATGAGAGGATTTACCTTTACCACAATTTTAGGGCCTTACTGGAATAAGGCTGTAGTGCATTTGTAGGGGTTTCCTCCTCTGTTAGTTGGGTGTTGTGAGATTCTGTGAGGCCAGAGGTGTAAGGTGAGTGAGAGGCAGTGATACAACAGAAGAACATAACATAGGAGAAAGACCAACTGTTCATCCGCTTGCTTCTGTCCTCTAAATCTGCTGGGGCCCAACTAGCATATGTATATTTCCATCAAACAATGGATAACTGGGGCACCTGTCTGACCTTCTGACTTGGAGGATCTGATGGAATCATGTAGACCCAGGTCAAGACTGGGTCTTGACTGTCCCACAGTCAAGAGCCTAGTCTACTAGGCTATTGCCAACAGTGAGGAGTGTTCTGTCACATAAGGCCCGGCCTTGCTCTAGACTTCTAGGTACCTCTGTCATGACTCTTCTATTGGAAAAGGCATCTAGTTAATATGGGTACCTTTAACACCAATAGATCTGCTGGACCTTGTGGCCCAAGTGACAGAGCCAATTGTACTACAGCTAGAAATCCAGTTCCTGAATCCACTACATGAGTTTGCTTTTTAGGTTTTATTTCCAGGTATCAACTCTCTTAATGTAGGTTCTTAGGAAAAACAGAGCCCAAGACAAGAGTTTGCATGGAAGTCATTAATTTTGGAAAACAAACCTAAGGAACAGAGGTTGGGACTGGGAAGAATGGAACTCGGAAGTAGGGAAAGCCAGTGGATTGGTCATTCTCATGCTGCTCACACAGTGGGCAACTGGGCTCCATGTTAGCTTAGGTCACAGGGGTGGCGAACCTTTTGGCAATTGAGTGCCAACGTTTTTGAAATAAGAGTATGCTCGCTCTACTCGCATGCCAACTCATCGAGTGAGATAGAGGTATAGATTATTTTTATGTCTATAAGAGCATAAACAATAATTTTTTAAATGGTATTCACAGCTCCACGTGTCGAAATAATTGCTCCACGTGCCACTTTGGGCACGCATGCCACAGGTTCGCCACCCCCAGCTTAGACCCTTCCAAAGGTGGACTGCAGTAATGTTCACCCAAGGGCAGAAGAGAGGGCTATTTATCCACTATGTCCTGAGGGTCAAGGGTGCCTTCTAGGACTGTTAAATCCAGGTTTGCTTACACAGAAGAATGGCTGACTTTCAGGTAACACCTGCCTGCATCTGGTCATTGCACCTACTACTACAGTAAAAAGTTAGGCAGAACTACTTGAAACAAGTAAGAAACGATAATAGTAATTACTCTACCATTACTATTAAAGAAGCATGGCTGCAGTTAACCATGCTTCTTTAGTAATAATAGAGTAGTTACTATCATTTCTATACTTTTTGTTGTAACTATTACTTTTTTGTCATTAGCTATCATTTCTTAAGGACATTCATATGCTTTTCTATGGCACTATTTCAAACTTTCACTAATCTTGTTTCTCTTCTACTATGAATTTGAAAGCCAATTGCATTGTTGGTTAGGACTGCATAAATTAAATCTAAATAGACCGTGCATCGATAACTGAAATGATCTTTAGAAAGTATATGAGGATGATAACTAAATTTATTGCAGCAATCATTTCACGAGACATGTAAGTCAAACCATCATACTGTACACTGTAAATTTATACAGGAGTATATGTCATTTATATCTCAATAAAACTGAAAGCAATTTGAATTTATAAAAGTACATTATGACTTTTGATATGTCTATTTAGCTTCATGTTGGCCTTTTTTTCCTCTTAATTTCTTATTCTCATATATTCAGTGAAATGATCAAAGAACTATATTGTAAAATAACGTGGGCTATTGTTTTGGATTAACATGGGCTATTATGATCACATAACATATATTATTATTACTATTATTTTGTAATGAGGTAAAAAATTTTAAATTGTGATAACATTTTGCTAATTATTTTAGTTTTATTTTGTTATTGAGAGTTACATCCAATACATATATAAAAAATTTGCATCAAATTAGTATAAATTAGTACCAATTGATTTTTGTTCACATTCATTAAGCTAAAAAAATTAAAGGACTGTTAAACCATACATAATAAAATAATGTATTGTAAACAGAACTCCCAATACAAGCTTCATGATATATGTTCCCAGAATAGAAAGACTTTTACTTTGAAAAGTTAAAAAGTTAAATCAAATGTCTGCCTCCTCTAAGAGGTTTCACAAAAAATAGTAAGGACAAAAATAATAATGGGGAAAAAATAAATAAATTCAACTTCAAATGGTTTTTATTTTTGGTACAGGCCCTAATAGTTCAAATTAAGCAAAGATTAAAATGCAAATATTGCTTTCGGTGCTGGCTGGATAGCCAGGGTCTTTGAAATGTTTAGAAAACAGTCTACACATTTCATTTCCTTTTTATTTGAACAGCACATTTTTTACCAGCATTTCTTTGATTTGCACATCTGGAATCACTAAAGCACACAGCTGGGAAGAGCCGCCAGTGACATTTTGTTTTCCTGACTAAGAATTAGGACCTTGGCCTCACCAAAGGGTAATTATCTGGGTGGGTTAATGATGAAATCCTGAGGAGTGATGACAAGATGAAGGCTCAGGTACTGGCAATCATAAGCTTTGAAAGTGAATTTGTCACTATACTTCTGTGAATTTTATGAGATGCGGTTGATATGACACTGCCTTTGTCAAATCCCCTGAGTCTCATCTGCTCACACACAGAGTAAGTCATGGCCCTCTCCGCTCTGATGCCTATTAGAGTCTTGTCCACACAGGCAGTGGGTGAGAAAAGAGTGTGGCCCCCTCTCTTGCCAGCAATTTACCCTAAGTGCAAAGACACGGCACTCAAATCAACAGCAAACTGTATCAAAGACTTACCCTGGATCTCTGGAAAAAACAGCAAGAAAGAAGACAGAGACTTTACTAATCCAGTGGATTAGAAATAGTCCAGGAAAGCCAAAAAAAAAAAAAAAACACCCCAAAATAATACAGCAGTCATTTTTTTTTAATATCTCTAAGCTTCCTTTCACAAAAACAAAGAAATAAAAAACAATACAAAAAAGTACCAAAACGTTCCTGTAAAGACATACCGATGAATATAGGAAGGTAAAATGCTTAGCCTTTCTTTTTACATAATTTAAGAAGCATGGGAGTATAAATTGGTGTTAACGTTTTGGAAAACATTATTGGCAGTGCTTTTGGAAGTTAAACATAAGTATGACTAACATTTTTCCTCCAGGCAACATACCCAATGAAATAAGCAGTTAGATTCACCCAGAGAAACTCACAGGAGTGCTCAGACCAGCTTTATGTACAAAGCTCCAAACTGTAAATAACCCAAACATTCATCAACAATAGAATAGGTCAATAAATTGTGGTTCTAATCATAGAATAAAATATTCAAAGCAATAAAAGGAACAGAGTATTCTCATACACAATATCGACGAATCTCACAGTCAGAAGTCAGATACAAGTGAATACATTAGCCTTCTCTGATCCACAGTTTCGCTTTCTGTGTTTTCAGTTACCGCAGTTTGTTACACATGGTCAAACAAAGTTGGAAAATATTAAAAGGAAAATTCCAGAAATAAACAATTTGTAAGTTTTAAATTGCTTGCCATTCTTAGTGTCATGATGAAATCTCATGCCATCCCACTGCTTTCCATACAGAATGTAAATCATCCCTTTGTCCAGTATATCCACCCTGTATTTGCTTCCCAACCATTAGTCACTTAGTAACCATCTCAGTTATCAGACTGACTGTCTCAGTATTGCAGTGCTTGTGTTCAAGTAATCCTAATGTTACTAAATTATGACCCCTAAGCACAAGAATAATGATGCTGGCAATTTGGATATGCCAAAGAGAAGCTGTGAACTTTATCATAGGTCTGTATGTATAAGAAAAACCATAGTATCTATAGGGCTTAGTACTACCCATGGTTTCAGGCATCTACTGGAGGTCTTATAAAGTATCCTTTGTGGATAAGGGGGGACTACTATACAACTGTATGATTCCATTTATATGAAATTCAAAAGTAAGCTAAACTAATCTGTTGTGATTTGAGATTAGATCTGTGGTCTTCCTGAGGTGAGAGTACTGACTAGTAGGAAACATAGGAGGGTGCTTGAAATATTCTGTATCATGATCCTAGTGTCATTACACAGAAGTATTCATATATATATATTTGTTAAACTTCTTCAGGTTATACACATGACATTTATGTCTTTTACTATAAGGCATATCTTAATTAGAAAGAGAAATTCACTGTTGTGAACTCTAATAATATATATAATCAAAATGTAAAATTACTATTGAAACTAATGACTAATAAATTAATAAGCCATTATCTTATTTGAAGAAAATTTCACTAAGAGAGAAACTGTTAAATTTATTATATAAACATTTCTAGACCCAAATATCCAAATGAGGCCATTGTTCAAATTATACTGACATCACTCTCTAAGAGGAGCTCCTGTTTAGAAACTGTCTTCCCAAACTTGGAATATTATTTTGAATATGAACAACAGGTTTGTCTTTTGAAATTGTTCTAAATTTTGACTATATATAAAAATAATTTGGGAAGAGTGCAGAGGATGTGAAATATGACTAATAACATTTCTCCTGTTGTTCAATAATAGGGCATGCTTGACTATCATAAAATATGAGACTAATTACATTGTCTGGCACCAACAATGTTCCTGACCTTGATTCCAAAAACCAGATCCCGAAAATATGCAGACCTTTGTTAGCATCAAAGATGACAGCTTTCTGGTTCACCAAAGCGTCACATGTTTGCTTTGCACAAGACCTACACTCTTGGAACTCAAATAAGTCCAAAACCAGAGAATTGAGTAGCTTCATATTTATTTCAACAACTCCAACAGGAATTTACCATCGTAAATTTCTTATGCTCATGAGGCATCGTCATCTTAATTTACTTCAGGGCAGGAAAAAAATCCCTCGGCTCTTCCTCTCATGTCCCCAAACCGTCCCATCTCTGTTTTGAAAAGACAAGTGCCTCCTTTTGGTCATCAGGAGGGCTGGGGTTTATAGCAGTGACATATAAGTCACCTTTCTTCCAGGTTCAAATTATTTATTTTGTTTAATCAACTCAATACATATTCTCTAGTCTTACAATTATCTTGCCAGTCTCACTCTTCTATTTAAAAAAAAAAAGCATTAAAGCCAATAGACAGGTTTGCCCACTTTACTACCTCCTTGCAGTGTGATCTTGAAAGAGATATCTGATCTTTCTCAGTCTTAATTTTCTTGTTTGGGAAACGTTGTAGATATAATACTACCTTGTCAGATTGTTGGGAAGTGTTTAAGGAGCATTCTTGGCTAAAGATTAGGGAGAGTCCCTTCTTTCTTCTAGGCCCCACCCTCATTAATATGCTCCCCATTGAGGGAAAGCTTCAGAACTTCAGGAGAGGCCTAAAGGATTTTCTAAAAATTCTTTTAGATTCTGCTCTAGATGCTATTAGAAATTATTAGCATTTTTTCCCACATTGGATTCTCAGTCATGCCTCTGTGGGAAGACTTCTTTCTGTGAAATTATATGTATGTATATATATATATATATATATATATATATATATATATATATATATATATTTAAAACAGGTATCTCCTGATCTCATTTCTCTAGAGACAAATGACCTACCTTCCTTTTTTTTATACTTCAATGATTGATAATGATAGTACCCATCCCATCTCATTTCTCATATGGGCCCCAGAGATGAGACGTCCTCTCTTTTCTAACAGAATTATGACAAAATATCAGCATGTAACAGTTCTCATGACAGAGCAAGATGTTTTGATGAATATCTCATGCTTTCATTCTCTCCTAGTTTATGTAACTTATGTAAAGCACTCCTGATGATGAATAATAGGTGGATGCAGTGCTCATAAAGGCATAATACATTTTCATTCTGGGGTGTTTGGCTCATCTGCATTATAGTAAAGTTTTAATTTCCCTAACATAAATTCATTTAGGCCATCGACTTGGAGATCACCAGTTATGAGGATGATTCTGGTTACTAATAATATTTGCCTTTTTGTTGAGTTTACTTAGTTCCTGATACATGATCTCTCCTTCTTGCGTTAGTTCTTAAACAGAGTCAGAGAAAATTGTTCCATTTTATTTGTTCTAAATTAACATTATTCGTGAACTGAAATATATCCCAATTCACCTCAGGTTTTCAGAACCAAGGTTGACGCTCCTAATCATCATCAGCATCAAATCAAAATACAATATACACTTCTGTGGTATGCTATCTACCTTACTATGAGAGCACAATAAATTTTGGCTTCTTAGCTTTATAGGCTCCAGTAGGCACTAAAAGAAAATTAGTTGGTTTAATTAAAATGCACACATGTAATTACTAAACCTAATGCTAAAACGGTATAGTCTTTTATTATGTTGAAAGCAGTGGTTTGATATGACGACCAGTGTCCTTTAAAGTGATGACAGTTTTTGTTTGTTTGATTTTATTTTTGTTTTTAACAATAAATGCAATAAATAGAATTCTAGGTCTCTCAGATTAAACCAGTAAACCCCGGCAACTGCAGCCATTGGTGTACACACAAAGATGTGCTGACAAGCTAAGGGGTATAAACATAACAGAACTGGTAAAAAGATAGTAAGTGAACTGGTACTTCACCAGTAACAACAGGGCAATGTGACTTTTCTATCAGAACTCACTCCTTGCCAGAGAAGAGACATTGTATATGAGATCATCCCATGAATCTGAAGATACATATTTAGTTTCCAGTATTCATTGCCTAGCCATTACTACCGGTAATTCTTCCTGCATGAACCTGCAACTCAAGAGCCATGACTCAACTTGAAGAAGATTTCCATGTGTTAATTGTAAGATTCATCACTGTTATGTATATCTGTACCCAATTTTCATCTTCCCTTTGCTGGGCAACAGGGACTTGCTGGATGGCCCAATTGCCTCCTCAGTGGATGTCAGAAAGGGCGTACATTGCAGTGCTATGCAAAAGGCCCTCTCACGGGTTCCCTCAATTCTTCCACACCGGGATGGAGCTTTCCAGAGGAAGTTGGCAAGGTTGCCAAGGTTTATTTTAATTTGATGGTCTTAGGGAAATTAAGGTATGCATTAATTACTAAAAAGCCATTTAGAGTTATACAAAAGAAACTTCTTTCTACTTTAAATGCTTCACATTTCTTTGCTTCCAAAGGGCTCAGAATATTGAAACTTTCTTTCTCCATGTACTAGTCTAAATGATCCAGATCTGAAGTATAAAAAAGCAATTACTTTGAGTTTTTCATCATTCAAAATGCCAGTCATTACTAGTCAATATTCTGCCATGATAATAGAAATATTTGGTGTAAAATTTGGTTTACAATTTGTTACCCTTTTTTCATATGACTTATCTAGTGCTAGTTTAGGATATGTATGGACAAACTATAGTTAGTGTTTGCTCTAATCCACTAATTATATTCTGTAGTTAATAAAACTATCAATCTCTTCCAAAATGAACTGTATTCTTGTATTATCTATCCTCTACTGACAGATAATACACAAGCATATAATTTATCTTATAAAAACATATATTGAAAGTTCATGGCTGGTCTGTATGAACAGTCTTCTCATGAAAGCCTGCATTACAGACTCAATCTCCTTCTACAGAGAGGTTAAGATATGCTATAAATTGACTTGCCTCACACCAAAGAAATCGCCTTGCATTTTAGGTTCCAAATAGTGCAGAAAGGCAGAAGGCTTGAGTAATTCTTGAGAAAGTATGTTGTAACCTCAGCCTGGGTAATAGCCTTCATCAGAAGTAATAGGGTTGTTATGGGAACCAAATTAATCTGGTAAAAGGTGCACCCAACTAATATCTATGCTTCTCCTTTAGAAGTAGTTAACTTCCAAAATAAGACCTCTCAGGGAGATTCCCTGAGTTAATGACACGTCTCCTTTCAGACTCACTTTCAACAGAAGACAGAGTTTCAAACACTCCTGTCTCCTAACTGCCTCTAATGTATATGCATTTAATACCCTGAGTAATAATAATATGTTAGTCAAGTCTACAACACTTGTGTAAATCCTACCATAATGAGATAACATATACAAAGACAAGGAAATGCTGGTCTTCCTTTTCTCTAGCAAGCACACAAAGGAAGATGTAAGCATTACTATCAAAATGAATATATCAGTACAGAATTTCAGATCATATTATTCTGCTGTGTTTTGTCCCACTGGACTAAAAGAATATAAGTAGTGGTTTGTCAGATTTACTTGGGCTCTTTCATGTAATCACTTTCCACCGATAAATCATGGTTAATTGACTTGTCCTGGGTAGGTTGTTTTCATACTACATTTCCTTTTGAGAAAGACAGTGACCAAGTAGGAATTGAAGTAGGTGCTGATCTCTCTTTTTTGTTTTTTTTAATTTTTTTATTTTCATTGCTTTATTTCAACTTAACTTTTAATTAATATTTACTAGAGGGAGTCATAAGACTTTCTACCAAGAAATGTTATAGACATTCAAAGTAAATGAGAAACTCTAGAGAGATTTTTTGAAATGCCACACCTTAAGAAAGCATTGCCGTAGGAGAATGCCGGGCTAGCTCAACAGGCTGAGCACTTGCCTTGCAACACCGAGGTCTGGGGATCGTATCCTGCCCTGAACTGCAGTTGCACAACTGGCAACCACCAGGATGGTGACGAAGCTTCTCATCTCCTAGGAGGGAGGCCCCCAGTTTGGTTCTGCCCTGTGCGGTCCCACATCCACTTATATAGAAGGAAACTATGAAAAAAAACTAATGATGTACAACTATGGAGACTGCTTTGGGCTCTCTCTCTCTTTCTCTCAAACAACACAATAAATCTTTAAAACAAACAAACAAACAAACAAACCAGAAAGCATTGCCATATATTTGCTTGTCATTTTGTTGTCTTCAATAAACTTATGTAAAACACACAGCCATAGAAACTGGGCTGTTAATCTCCAAGTGTTAATAGCACCTGCCTCTCCATTCATTGCTTGTTTTTTTCCGCAGGCATGCCTATGGATGTAGGTCTGGCCTGAGTGTTTGGGATGAAGCCATGATAAAAAATTAAGTTATTAAGTATGACTGAAGGGACTTTTTGGTCATAATAATTCTATTCCATTATCTAAGCAGACAGAAAGGTATAGATTAAAAAATATAACCCTAAAAGTGATTTTTATAAAAGCCTTAGAACTATCTCTGGTAGCTGTCAGCTATCCCCAGAGAAGATATTTTCCTCTAAGATGTATAGAATTAGAACAATAATGTCTTTGATATCCTATGACATATATAGCATGTAGCTATATACTCCATTCCCAGTGCCATGCCTGTCCCCAGCATTCTGAATTTCCCTTGTTGAAGTCCACTTTTCCATTTGTCCATAGTACTTGCCAGCTTGTAACATAGTATAGTAGGAAGTATTTATTTATTACATCTTTTACACCCTCTTTCTACTAGAATAGAAGCTGTAGGAAGACAGTGCTATTCTCTAGTTTGTTCATTAATTTACCACCAGCACCTAGAACAATGCCTACATTACAATACTTTTATTATATTTTTTTAAATGCATGAATGCCTCATGTACTACACACTTACATCAGATATTGCATAAACCTATAAATGTGAATCTTTTTTTATTAGAGTGCTAACTGCTAAAACTGATTCTGCAATGTGTCTTCCTTCACTAAGTTTTATCATACACTTAAAAGAAAGATTTCTACAAGTCTCTTCCCCAAATTCTAAGGATGCTAATTCTGGTCTTGTGTATTTTGTCTTCCCTGAGTTGACATTAAACATTGAGGATCAAAGCGAACCTCTTTAATTACCCCCTGTTTTAAATTGTGCTGCCCTCTACACCAGTGCCTCCCTAGAACTGAGTGCTCACAACAAATTTAGAAAAGTGTTTTCTTTCTTTGAGGCAATCAAAACACTACTTTGTATAAGAGGTGGAATAATTGATATTTATTGAGATGATTGAGATGCTACTTTGTGTTTTGTTTTTTATTGTTGTCAAGGAACCAAAACAAATGGGATCCATTTATGCTTTTTTTCTCTATTTTTCTTCTTTATCCAATTTTCAAGAAGTAAGTTAGGCCTTTTGCCCCTCCTTTCTTCAGGTGCTGTCTCAAAAAGCAAAATCTTCTGGCACAAAAATCTTTTTCCTATGTGTTGTAAACTCCTATAAGCTTATTGTGAAGCAGGAGGGGTTTCCATCCAGGAAAGACTAAGGGTGGGCAGGAGTGGCTTGCAAATCATCTTGAAGTCTTATTGGCCATTGCAAGAATTTTGGCCTTACTTAACTTTGGATGGGAAACTATTATATCAGAGGGTTTGGGGCCTAAGAGTGACATGTTATGACTTTCATTTTAACAGGATCACTCTGCTGCTTTGTTGAGAATAATCTGAAGGTGACAAAGAATGTAGCAAGGAGAGGAGTTGGAAGCTCTCACAGTAATCTTGGCAAGAGATGTCGGTGGCTCAAATCAAAGTGGGGGTTGGTGAAAGGTGGTCAGTCCTTGGAACAGAAGGCCCCCGGGTGCTATTTTTTAATAAGAATTAGAGATGGGAGTGTTTTGACCCATTTAAATCCCTTCTGGTCTGGATCCCTTCAGCACAAATTCCTGGGATGAGTGGGGTTTGAATGTAGTCTGCAGATGAGAACAGAGCAAAGCTGTCTGGCCCACACAGGCATTGAACCCATGACCCTGATCTCATTAGCTTCTGCCCTAATCAATTTAGCTAAATGTGGGCCAAGAAACTACAGAGATCCAGGCCCCGCCCTCCATCGAGTCCTACACAGTCTAAGGAGTGTCTGCCAACCTCACACAAAATCCTTTAAGCTTCCCTTTGCCTTTGTCGTTGAAACAGTATTAAATGCCTATAAAATGGAGTTAGAAAATAAAGCAGTTTCCAGAGATTTCTTCCAGTTAAACAGTAAGCCCTGTCCATCCTGGACACATGTAGCCATTCTCAAACAGTCATGTTTTTATAGGTCTATGTAGATAGTCTTTTAAAAAATTATTTATTTACATTTTTATTAAACTTATTGAGGTGACATTGATTAATAAAATTATATAGCCTTCAAGTATACAATTCTATAATACATCATCTATGTATTGCATTGTGTGCTCACCACCCAGAGTCAGTTCTTTTGCCACCATATATTTGTCCCCTTTACCCTCTTCTACTATCTCCTCTCCCCTCCTTACCCTCTGGTAACCTCTAAACTCTTGCCTGTGTTTATGTGTTTTTGTTTGTTGGTTTGTCTTGTTCATTTGTTTCTTTCACTTTTAAATCCTATATACGAGTGAAATCATATGGTTCTTGACTCTTTCCGTCTGATTGATAGTCTTTCTTTATTGAAAACAATTAAATTTTCTGAATTTGCTCACTTTTCCACAGGGATCAATTCACCTTCTGGGCACACAATTGTATGTTCTAACAGGCTTACAGGAGGTTAAGAAATACCATTTATTACAGCTCAGACAGTAGTAAGAGATAGAGATAACTACCTCCTAAATAATAATTTTTAAACCCTCTTCACCCAAGGCACAGTGTTTCTTCACAGGAGAATAGTCACATGGGGAACATGCCAATTACAAGGCAATTGGTTTGTTTTTCTAGCAGATTTGCTTTATTAGGAGTTCCCTAATATGTTACACATTCTATTACAAAGTGTGACAATTTATGGTGCATTCTGGGGATTTCAGAAAAGGGAGAGATCTTGCAAATTGTTATCTGTGACAGAATTATAATTTTACAAATGATTAATCTCAATCATCCATCTCTTTTTCCTCTTGGGTTAAGCAGGAAAATTATACACTGCAAAATTAGCTGTCAAAATGTGAGCCTGTGGTTTTGGAGTATTCTCACATCAGGAAAATGAAAAAGGAGATCT
>PVKE010043244.1:0-13443 GCA_004027555.1 Craseonycteris thonglongyai | reverse complement strand
TCTTGTTGAGGTCATTTAACTGTGTCTGGGTACTTTGCCAGCATTGAGTGAGCTCTCTGAGTGTCTTGATTAATGCAGCCCTGAATTCTGTTTCACTTAGATTTGATTCCAAGTGTGCAAGGTCCTTTACTAAAGACTGCCCCTGATCTTCTGGAGGGGCTTTGGATTCTGAGATGTGCATTGTGTTTGATGTGGTTCTGTTTGCTTTATGCATGAGTCTGTTTTCCCTCTAGGGGTTTGCCTATCAGACGGGCTCCTCTTTATTTTTTCTTTTGGGCTCAGTTTTGGGAGAAAGAGATTTTGGGAGAGGGTTGGGGGAAGCAGACAGCTTCTGTGTCCTGGGGCACTTCAGGTTGCTGTCTTAGCTGTTAGATAGCAGGGTAGTAAAGGTGTGGCCAGGGGTGGGGGCATGTGAGTAGGAGCTAGGGCAGGCCTGAGACACAATAGCAGATTCCTCTTTCAGCAGGGAGGCTGGTGTTTCATTGCAGGGGGGGCACAGGAGCTCCGTCTTTCTCTCCTACTCCTGGCTGCCCCTCCTTCAATAGTATCTGTAAGCCATGCCCGCAGGGCAGCACTTGGATAGGCTGGGGCTTGGCAGAGGCCCCGGTCAGCCGCACCGTCCCGCACGCAGGCAATGACTCCTCAGCGACCCGGTTGGCAGCCCAGTTGCTCACGCGGGATGCAACACCCCAGAGGCCTGGTGGGCGGGGCAGTGAAAGCCCTGTTGCACACTTGCGCGCTGGCAGTGGTGCCATAGCGGCCTGGTGAGCAAGGCACCAAAAGCCCAATTGCGCTCTGGCCAGCAAGCAGCGGTGCTGCGGTGTCCCGGTGGACGGGGCGCCGAAAGCCGGGGTGCGTGCACGCAGCGATGCACAAGGGCCCAGTGGGCGGGGCGCCAAAAGCCCAGTTGCTCACTTGTGCGCTGGCAGCAGTGCCGCAGTGGACTGGTGAGCAGGGCACCAACAGCCCAATTGCGCGCTGGCAAGCAAGCAGCGGTATCGCGCAGCCCGGTGGGCGGGGTGCCGAAAGCCCAGTTGCGCGCTGGCAGCGGTGCCACGGCAGCCTGGTGGGCGAGGCACCGAAAACCCGGGTGCGTGCAAGCAGCGGCGCCTCGGAGGCCCGGTGGGTGGGGCTCCGAAAGCCCTGCGCGCACAGGCCGCAGCTCGGGCGGCAGCCGCTCTACGCTCCCGGCTCTGTTGAGACCGCCGGATTCACTCCAAGCACGTCCAATGCAGCTATGCCCACTCAAGCCCCAGCCCTCACTCTAAGAGCCCTGTCCTCAGAAGGCGCTCCCTCACAGTCAATCTCCTCCGTAAATCAGGGGTGCTGAGCTGCTGCGGGCTGGTGCCCTGCTCTCACCCCGCCCGCCGGGAAGTGCCGCCGCCCTGCTCCACAGTCCCTGTTCTACTTTAGGCTCTGTGATCTGATTAGGGCACTGCGTGCTGTCCCTTGAGTTCGGATGTTAAATTTTTCACCGTCTTGTGGGGCTTCCACGCTCCCTAGGTCTCGGCTTCCAGCCCGCCCTCAATCCAGCTCCACTTTGACCGTAGTCTCCCAATCCCCCTTTGTTTTTGCCAGCCCCGGGCCGCGCTCCGAGTCTCTGTCCCAGAACCGCTGCTTCCCTTTACCTCTCCCGCTCTCCCTTTTTTTCTCTAACCTTTGTGTGTTATTTTGCGTTATGTGGCTCCCTTAGTTGAGGTTTCTTCTCAGGGTTTCCCCTGTGGATTCCCCTCTGTTCACAAGGCCCTTCCCAGGCAGTTATCGGTGTTCTCCTCTTATGCCACTATCTTTGATCTCTTCTTTTAAAATTTAAGTCTTCCAAGACCAGTTATTGTAAATGCCAGAGGAACTACTTAATTCTATACATACACTTACTGTGCAAAAAGTAGATAAACTTTATTTTATTTAGCAAGTCTTTAGTTGGCAACTCATTATCTAGTGGTGACCTGTTCCTGAACCATACTTTACTTCCCTAATTTGCTAGGAAATGTATTCTCTCACAATTTCTAAAGAATTCTATCAGTATGTGAAACTGAGATCCTATTCTCTGACTTCAGGAATGTCAAACATCCAATGCCAAACAAGGATATTAGTTACGTAAATTATGTTTTATCCACATGATAGAATACTATGCTACCATTACAGCTATGAATCATAAAGCATTTTAATGACATGAGGGAATTCCTGTAAGATACTGTTAAATTAAAAAGTGAGATACAAAATTATATCTATAAAGGATCTATTTTTAGAAGAAGACAAAATTATTAAACATGATTGCCTATGAATTTTGAAACTCATGGTAAGAAATTTGGATTTTATCTTAGAGAATAAAACAAACAAACAAACAAGATTTTAAAGTTAGGAAGGTACCATTCACTTATAATTAAAAAACACTTTGGTTGACATCTAATGCTTAATAAAGAAACTAGGAGTCTTCTGCTTTAGTACAGCTATAAGCTTTTAGAGACTCAAACCAGGGTGATGATGATGAGGTGGTAAGAAACGATGATTTTTATGATATAATTTAGAGCTAAATATGACATGACCTAGGTTTTTGAACAAAATAAATGGGTAGATGGTGATGCTCTTAACTGAAAGGAGAAATTTGAGGGATTGAATAGATTAGAGGTAGAGAAGAATAAATATTTTTATTTTGAGCATATTAAATGTAAGATAGCTGTCAAAGTTTAATGCAAATTAAGTCTAAGTGTCTGGAATTTATAGTGGAGAAACCAGGGCTAGAATTAGACATTTGGGACATCAGGGTATATACTGTTTAAAGTCAGGATATTGAATAAGATTTTAAAAGACAAAAATGTTGATAAAGAAGAGAAAATGAAAAAGGCTAAGCTTAAAACATTCTAATATATAAAAGAATAGCTGGCTAAGAAAAAGTGGAAAGAATTGTGGCTGGTTCGAGATTTTGCCCTTTTTGCAAGCTAAAATATTAGCTTACTAAAATTTCATGAAACCTAGCAGAAGACGTGAAGCTCCTGTTTCAGAAATAAAGGACTTTATTAATCAAAGCATAACAGGTAGCATGAACATCAGCAGCATATATATTTGTGTCCATTCCCCCTGCTCCCACAGTTCCATGGTGGGTGGCACAGAGGGGTTCAGGTAGATGCTGTGTATCAGTAGATTTGTGCTATAAATGAAGAACCGTGAACTTAGGAAACTTGAATTTTTCTAACAGACAGTAAGACTTTTTTGTTTTGCCCAGAGGTAGATACAATTTTATCATACTGGACAGTAAACAAACCTACCTATTGTACTTGGGACAGACATTATGTCATCTTCCAAGGCTATTCGCTACATGAAAATCCTTGAAAAGATGGTATGGAACAAAGAGACGGTGCTTCTGTTGTAAGATGTGCAGAACAGCAAGAGAATGGGAGATACTCAAAAATGAGATTTTTCAAGGTAGTGCAGTTAAAGAGGAAAAGATCATCTTTTGAGGAAGGTCTTCCAAGAAACTCAGATGCCAGATGTGGGGTGGGTCATGGTTGTGAATGCTAACTCACTAGAATGAAGATGAGAATGATCCATGTGTTAAAGTGACTGGTCACTATGGGATCCCTTTGAGGAGAAAAGCTGCAAGGAGTTGGTAGATGACAGTGTAAAGGAAGAAGAAGGGCTGATAAAATGTACTTCAAAGAAGCAGGCTTTGCCAACAGAAGCAAAAATGAGGACAAAAGAGAAGATGTACTCTATGTAATTCAAAATAATTCTGCCTCCTATAAATAGGAGTTTAAGTTTACTAAAACCCAATGCATTTATATCAATTAAATAAAGTATGGACCTATAGAAACCAGAAGTACGTTTTTACAAACTGATTGCATATCAAGTCAGACAGATTTAATAGCACTGAAAGGGAAATTATTGACTAAGTGCAACACAGTTATCATTATAACAAAATCTGAAATATTTCACTTATAATTCTTAGGAATGACTATTCCTGCAAAGGATAAATGATGAAGATATGAGAGGAGAGATTAATTCAATTGACCAATGTGCTTTCACATAGGAACACATCTAATGTGAAACTGGCAAAATAACATGAAATGAAGTGAATGTGATCAATTTTATGTAGCTGATATTTATTCTAAGCTTTTTTAAAGTTTATATTTATACTGGAGATAAATATAATGAATAGTCACATACGTTGAGTAATATTTAAATAGTAAATCATCTAATTAAGTAGTCACTTGAAAGCAAAAGGTAAATTTGAATCTGTTGTTTAATTGCCACATTTCAAAAACACAGTTTAGCTGGCACTGTCTAAAAAGAAATAATATGAGATCATAAAAACATTTCATAGTGATGAGCAGGTTCTGGTTTCTGTTTATTACATACACAAAGGATACTGACAAACTGACAATAGTTTAGTAAAGCTCTCGGAATAGCTAGGACAGAGATATGAAACACTCATGTGAGACAGATCAATTTTAATACTGTCTTGTTGGAAGAAGTCATACTTTCTTAAAGCTATAATTGAAATATGTGCCTCAAAATTACATGGTTTTAAATAGTCACTTTTGGGCCAAATTCCAGTTATAGCCATGTACCTGCAAAGGAGGGTAAACACGGCTTACTAAGGTAAGGACTCATTGCTTACTGTAACCATTATTGTGTTCATATTCTGATAACTTCTCAGACAGGGTCTTCCTTACACACAATGGGAGAAGGTTCTAATGTCTGAAATTTTTTCTTTGCAATTTCCCTCATATTACACATTGCCTCTTCCATACCCAAAATAATACTTTTAAAAAGCCAATGAAAAATAGTAAGTCCTTAATACTTCAAGGTATATGAATATCAGATCAGTTTTTTCCCCCCTCTAGGCACCTATATGTGGTAATGGGGATGGAAACAGATAAATGGAAATACATTGTGAGAAAGAAGAAGAGTTCAAAGAGTACAATCTATGTGGTTTGTATCTTTCCCTGTTTTCTTTTTTCATAGAAGGTTGGTTATGCTCCATTGAGCAGGCTAACACCTGAGGAATTATTTTCTATCATGATGTGTATCTGTCGTAGAAGAGAATGAAATGACATGGGGAATGCTTCTGATACAATGCAAAGTGTGTGTGTGGGGGGGGGGAGCAATAAGAAATTATACAAACTAAGAACTAATGGTCTTACAGTAATCCACAAAGCCCTACCCTGACTTACTTCTCCCATCAACTTTGTCACTTCATTTCCTTCTGTTCCCATTGCTCCCAGCACTCCAGCCAGAGGGGTCTAAGTCCAGCTTTGCCACATGCCTGGAACTCTCTCTCCACATGGCTAAATGCTTCACATGCTTTAAGTCTGTGTTCCAGTGTCACCTTCTCAAAGAAAACTTCACAGTTTATACAATTTATAATTGCACTGCCCCTCTCCCTGTCCTGTCACTCCTAACACCCTCCACTGCATACCTTCTCTATTTTTTAACCATATACTCATCACCTTCTAATAGTAATATAACTTGCTGCTTTCTTGTTTGTTTTTAATCCCCCAGAATTTAATTTTCATGAAAGTAGAGATTTTTTTGGTTTGATATATCCCAAGTTCCTAAAATAAATGAAAGTTTCTGGAGAAAGTTTTTCTTTCCTTACATGAAAAGTAGGAATATTATAAACAGATGATGGTCAAATCATGGGAGATGGCTAGTTCACCAGTAGGCAATATTAAATGTATTTACCTGCCTTTGAGCAGAGTTCAGCCTGTATCAACCAAAACCTATGACAGAGACAGAGTGCCTCTGGCATGAGAGCACATATATTCTCTTAGAAACGCATTTTAATTCTAAATTTATAGAATGATTTGTTACACTACACATGTGTCTAGCAAGAAATTCTATACTATGTTTTGCTTTATTTCCCAAACTGCTTCTTTATCTATTTCAATATGCAGTATTACCTGAGATACCTTTTTTCAATTGAAGCTGGATGATGAATAAGTCATAAGGCAACTCATTAAAATTATGCCAAATCTAACAGAATTAGAACTTAAAGGATAAACATTTATGACTTCTTTCTAATTCATAGTAATGAGTTTTCCAGTATATGCAGTATGGTTTACAGTGTGAGATAAGTGATTTATCAATGCATTGCATGAAAGAAAGTAATTCAAAGTGCCTGTGTTGTGATATTCTTTTATTCCTAATTCTTTTTCCACATGATGGCATACTAACTGTGAAAAACATTGTACAGAAAATGTTTTCTATATTTTAATTTTAAAACGATGGGTAGAATAAGAATTTTACTTATGCAGTAACAGAACAAGAACAAAAGCATCATTTACTGTGAATTTCTGAAATAGTTTTTAAAACAAACAAAATCATATTACTAGTTTATGATTTTATTTACTTGCTTACAAATGTGTCATGAAAAAAAATTAGAATAAAAAAGTAGAAAAAGCTTTCTTAAAGGAAGTGACACTTTGGGGAAGCTGGAATGGCTCAGTGGGTTAAGCATTCACTTTGCAGCGCTGGGGACCAAGGATCGAATCCCCGCCCCAGCCCATGCGGACCCATGTGCTAAACTGGGGAGTTCCCCCAATTCAGTTCTCTCTCTGTCTCTGTATCTCTCTCTCTCTCTCTCTCTCCCTGTCAAAAACAATAAAAAAAAAAAGAAAAAAAAAGAAAGTGATACTTTAATTGAGATTTTAAGGTAGTGTTTTATGTCAATAAAAATGTTTACTGGAAAAAAAAATCAGTATGCACACAACTCACATTATACTGAAAAGAAAATGAAAAGAAATAGACATATATAGATAGTATCCCTCAAACTGTGTCACTTACATAGCAAAAATTCAATAAATATTTGGAAAAATAAATTTGTTCTTATTTCATTTGAATACAGGGTGACATTTCTTTTTTAAGGTCAGATTCACTGAACTATAATTTATATACAGAAATATCCTCCTTTTTTTCACTATACAGATTTATGAGTTTTGACAAGTATATGTAGTCATCTCACTGCCACAACCATCAAGATATATAACAATTTCATTATTATCAAAAATTCTTCCAGGCCCCTTTGTAGTCGACTCCTTCCTCAACCCCCAGCCTACTTCTCAGAAAACTGGTTAGTTTTCTGTCAATATGGTTTTGCCTTTTTGATTTATTTTGAAATGTTGAACCAGTCTTGCATTCCTGGGAAATATCTCACTTGGTCTTGAGATAGCTAGCTAGGTGATAGATACATTATAGGTAGAATGTGTGTGTGTGTGTATATTCAAATATATTAATGAAGGCTATTCTCTAGTTCTTCTTTATTGTATTTTGTTTATCTGGTTTTGATATCAGGGCAATACTGGTCTTATACAACAAGATAGGTGTGCTTTAACTTTTTGAAAAGTTTTTGTAGAAATGTCATAATTTCTTCCTTAAAAGTGCAGTGGGATTCACAAACGAGGGCATCTAGGTATGGAGTCACTTTTATTTGTGATTGGAGATTTTTAATAAATCAAAATCCAATAAAAATATAAATATATTTAGATTACAAATTATCATCTCCTTGAAGAGGCACAAGTTAGCACATTTTTTTTTTAAACTGGATTGACAATACCTACTGTACTCCCATTTTTCTTTCATTACTTTAAAATAATTCAGGGTTTTAGCAAAGCAGGTTTTCAAATGTAACTTATATTTACATTTCTTTTAGTTCATCCATTTGAATAGCATGTGAAAAATATTGTTTCAAGTAATAACTTCTCTGAGCTGAAGCCTTATTTCTCAATTGATAACATACATATACACATTATAAATAGATACATATCTATATACACATATGTATTAAGTATGTCTATATTTTATATTCATACATACTTTTTGCTTCACTTTAAATTATAGATGTATTAAAATTATGATTTAATAAAACTTTAAATGTAGACCAAATCAAACCAACTGAAGAACATAAATATAATCTTGATACTTATATTTAGTTTATGTTATTTATGAATCTGTATTTACCCTCTCTACATTCCAAAGTTTCACTTTTCTCTAACTATACCAACCTTCTGTCTCCTTTCTTTCATGTAATCCTTATAAGAATGAAACAGTAAACATAATGATAGACAGTTCAATTTTATCTCTAATTCTAGATTTTATTAATACACAGGTGTGTAATGCCCTCTTATAGAGCTCTTCTTATTCTCACTCCAACTCAGAAGATGCTAAAATTAGTGTCAAAGATAGGAACTTAGAAGAATCAGTTTGCAAAAGCAAGAGTAAGAATGAACATTAAAGATCACATCACAGTCAAAAGAAATATATAAGAAAAACAGATAATCACAAAATCTTAGAACAAGAGTTAAAATATCAATTTTCATAAATATTTAAGAATAGGTTTGATGCTTACATTGTTTTACTGCTACATGTGATAGGCAGATAATTCCCCCCCTTAAAATGTCCATGTTCTAATTCCTGGAACCTATGAATTTGTTGCCTTATGTGGCAAAGGACTTTGTAGATGTAATTAAATGGTCAAGGAACTTGAAGTGACAAGATTTTCTTATATTATCCTGATGGGCCCAATTTAATTACAAGGGTCTTTAAAAAGAGAGGCAGAGGAAGAGTCGGATGTGACCATAGAGGAATGGTCAAAGAAATGTCACACGGCCAGCTTTGAAAATGGAGGAAGGTGACCATGAACTAAGTAAGGAATGCTGACAACCTCTAGATGAGGGAAAAGGCAAGGAAATGGATTTCCCTTTGAGCCTCCTGAAAGGGATGCAGCCCTGCTGACTACTTAATATTAATCCAGTAAAATGCATGTCAGATTTCTGATTTATAGAATTACAAGATAATAAATTTGTATTGTTTACGCCGCTAAGTTGGTAGTGATTTGTTACTGCAGTAGAAAATTAATGCATCATAGTTATCACAACTATTTATGTTCTACTGGTTTTATTGTTCACTAATAATTTTCTTAAAATCACTGTTATCCTCCTGTCCCTATGTTTTCTACTTTAATTAAAATCTTAGCCTAAAGAACTAATTATTTGAAGTTTTCTTTTTGGAAGAACACATGTGTGGAATTTTGCAGATCCTTTCGCATATGAACATAACTTTCACTTACACTTGTTGATAAACAGCAACTTGACAGTATAGAATTATTGGGCTATAATCTTTTATTCTCTTCACCATCTAGATTTTTATTAATGATCTTTTTCTCCAACTCTTCTGTCTCTCTCTTTGTCTCTGTCTCTGTCTTTCTCTGTCTCATTCTCTTTTCTAGGCTGTATTTTCTTTTCTTTTTTGCAGGAAATCTTAGCTTCCTATCTATAACTTACATTTTACATCTGTGCAAATCTCTATTTATCCTCTTCTCTTTATTTATAGTTCTTTTGTTCTGATGACACATCATTTTTTTCAAGATTTTTCTTCTTAACATTTTTTTTCTTTTCTCTGTGTACTCAGTTCTTAACTTCTTGCATTCCAGTTATTTTTATATTACATCTCTCAGATCTGCTCTTCAAGTAACTTATCTTTTATTCTCATTGTTTTACTTTTTTTTTCATAGATTTTGGGAAAATTCTAAGCGTATTTTCAAAAGTACTGATGTATTTTTTCCAATCTTTTCTGTCCTATCTCCATTGTGCTTTTTAACTTAGTGATATTTTAAATTTCTTTTAACTACATTCAGGCATTTCAGATTTTGGCTTATTATCATTTCATGTTTGTTTCCTTTAACTTTAGGAACAAAACATAGTATCCTTTAAAGTACTTACTTGACTTAGGGGTTTTCCAAACTTTAGTTTTCTTTTCTCATTTGCTCTGATTCTTTAGAGTAGATACCACCTCTTGAATTTAATATTTCTGTTTCCTCGTCCTAAATTCAAATCTTAACTCTGTTTCTAGATATATGAGCTTGAGCAAGTTCATAATTCTAAGTTCAGATTCCTTACTCATAAAATATTATTAATAATGGTTCATACTTTATAAGAACTATTATGATTAACTGAAATAATACAGGAAAGACCTTAGTACAGTGTTAGGTACATGGTAATTGCTCAATGAATGTTAGTTGCCATTATAATCACTGCTATCATCATCATCATCATCATCATCATCATCATTACCATTACTGCAGTGGAAGGTCTATTATTGTCTAGAGGCAGAGGCAGAGGTTGGTTTTGTAAGAATGGATTCTTTCTCTAATCGAACAGACTTAGACAAAAAAGAGGGAAAAATCATAGAATTACTATATTACTTTGCTGTTTCAGAATCTCACTTCTCTGGAAGCAGTCTGGATGTCGCATGAGGCTGAGGCACCTGCAGCAGAAAGCCTTATTTCTGGCTGAGGGAGTCTTTCCCCTCTTTGACGTGGCAGCCAGACATTTGCTGGGGTAGCATAGTTTAGCCTTCAATTCTCTCATGGGCTTGTCCTTGCCTACCTCTTCTTGATGAAAGGTGAAAAATTTTTGGTGATTATTTCTTTAAATGCTTTTTCTGCTTTATTCTCTCTCTTCTGCCATTCCAATCGCCATCTATTAGGCTGTTTGATTGTTTCATTATTCTTTGATGTTCTATTCTGTTCTCTCTCTCTCTCTCTCTCTCTCTCTCTCTCTCTCTCTCTCTCTCTTTCCTCACCATTTTCTCCTTGTTTCAGTTTTAATGATTTCTCCCAACCTGTCTTCATGTTCCCTGATTCTTTCATTAGCTGTTCCAAGTCTGCTGAGAAGCCTGAGGGAGGCGTTCTTCATCTCTATTACTTTACTTTTCATTTCAAGCACTTTCATTCAATTTTTTCTTAGCATTTTCACTTGTCTGCTGAAATTCCAATCTGATCTTGCATGTTGTCCTTTTACATATTAATCTTTTTTTTTTTTTTTTTTGTCTACATCAATGGTTTATTTGAAATAGTTCTTTTAAGTATGAGGGTTCTTTCTTGCATTAAATGAGTGAGGACTCAAAAAGGGGGAGAAAAAAGGTACTTGTCAGTTTGAAAGTCACAGTTTATCTTTCTATAATTAGATTGAGAGAAAAATGAAGAACCCGTTGGTAGCAGGAAGAAAGCAAGAGTCTTCTAGGGTCAGGCATTTGATGAGATATTCAGTTACTGTGCATTTCATTGTTTTTCCATGGCAGAACATATGGCAGAGACTTGGGAACGTGCATGCCTGAAGCCAGGTTACTCTTATGTTCCATGACTATGTTGCTTGCAGGGCTGTTTTTGTCACAGTAGTTGGATGTGCCCCAGACGAATGGGGTGCTGGTCTGTTCCATAAATCTTTATGCCAGTCTTCATCACAAGGAGGGCACTGCCATGTGCTCTCAGCCAGAGTCTCTTATCCAAAGTTCCTGGTTTGGTTGACAACGTCTTGCTCTATACAACTTTTGTCAGCACAACTTGAGATATGATGACTGATTTCGGCTCGAGGAACCTGGTGGCGAGCACTGAAGGGACAAGTAGCCAATTTGTTTGCAATATCAGGATGATTCTTTCTGCACTTGATAAGATAATAAGGAAACCTGCAGGCTGTTATAGAAAATCAACTATTACTCTTGAAATAATTTTTTTTTGTCAAGCTCATCTTACATCCAATAAATGGTTTACTGTTTAAAAATCAAAATAAGTTAAAATTTCTTTTAAGACTTGCACATTATGATAAAGCTGTAAAAGGGAATCTTATCATCTTTTTAAGTTCTCAAATCTTATTTCTACTACTTTAGGATTTATTTAAGGTCCAGTAATTTCTAAAACCACTTTGTACTGTTAACCTAAAATGATCTGGCATTGCTCTATTACAATAGCAGTGAAAATCAAGCCAGGTTTTTACAACTATTAGAATTCTTATATTTGCAGCTACAGTCTTATTGCCCTGTAAAGCTGTCCAGCACTTTAAATAGGTAGTTGTATATAGTGAAAATAGAATTCCTTGATAATTTGAAGTCATCTAAAAGGCATAAAAACTACTTCCAAGAAGATTTCCTTCCAATTGAGGTTAAACAGATGTTGAGTATTTTTTCTGTTTTAAACACTATCGATGTCGTGTGGTCAACTTTTTCCCACCTAGCTAAGAATGAAATAATCAGACAATTACCTTTACCCTTTAAAATCACTGGAGATAATTGTTTTGTGATGTGGAATTGTATTTAAGAACATACATAGTTTATGAGATTTAATCATTTTTCACATTTCTTAGTTCTCTTTTTATGAATTTCCGTTTAAAGCTAAAAGACTCTGAAATGAGTTTTACTGCCAATTTCTTGTTAAAATCAATTATTTTAAACAACATTAAAAAACCAATTATATCTGCAAATATTCAGTCAATAAAGCCTACAATAGGACTGATTTGGGTCCTGTTTATGGTTCTCACTATACAGTTATGTGTTGCTTTATGACTGTGATATGTTCTGAGAAATGTGTTATTAGACAATTTTGTTGTGTGAACATCATAATGTGCACTTGCACAAACATAGATGGTATAACCTAACACACACCTAGGTTATGTGTTATTCCTGGGTTACAAACCTGTACAGCATATTACTGTACTGAATATTGTAGACAACTGTAACATGATGGTAAGTATGTGTACCTAAACATATCTAAATATACAAAATACACAGTCAAGAAAAGGATATAAAATACTTGTATAAAAATGGTACACCATTGTAAAGCACTTAACATGAATAAAGCTTGTAGGATTGGAATTGTTCTGGGTGAGTCAGCAAATGAGTGGTGAATGAATGTGAAGGCGTTGGACATCACTGCAGACTTGAAAAACATTGTCCCACAAGCTCTCCCTCCCACCCCACTTCCTTCTGACATCATAAGAAACAGAACACTGAAGCTGTCAGTGCCGCTCCATGAACAGGGATGTGGGCTGGAGTGACTAGAATTATCGAGGGGAAATTGTCTGGGTAAGGTGTAGATCACCATAATAGTGTCTGTCAAGAGGGAGAGAAAAGTAGCCTGAGGATCAGCAAGAATAAGAAATCAAGATGGAGAGATAAAGGGACAAGATCTTTTGGTTATTGCATGGAGAGGGTATAAAGCTGAAGATTCAGTGTTTTTGGATTGAAAATTTGTTTTTGGTTTTATTGATCCTATCTGGTACAAAGAGCTCTCTCTGGTATTGAATTTATGAAAGAAATAAAACTTCTCTCTTCTTTACATCATTACAACCTGAAAATATTTCTCAAGTATAGGGACTGTCAGGCTCCACACTAGCACAGAAAGCTTTTACTATAGTGGCAGTGACAATTAGTACTTGTTAAGGTACCTCCTGTGGACCTGTGTCCGCATACAAGATCTTAGGTGCTCAACAACCAATTTATAGCAATGTACTTTGAAGACCATCTTTTTTTCTCTTCTTCCTCCCTACATTCCCTCCCTCCTGTTCTCCTGTATAAGGGTGTATTCTAAAAGAACAAACAGAGTTTAGCAAGGTATTAAATATACTGAATAAACACATATAAAATTAGATTGTTAATTTTGTGTTCCTCTTT
>PVKE010043243.1:0-13445 GCA_004027555.1 Craseonycteris thonglongyai | reverse complement strand
CTGGTCCTCTGACACCAGGGAATGAGGGGATGGACAGGAGACAACCCCTAGGGAGGCAGGGGGAGGCTGTGGAAATAATCCACATATTACCCTAATCTCTAAGGTCCCAGAGTGGAGAGTTCTTCTAATCCATGGAATACCAAGTTGATTCCTCAGTATTGGGGCCAAACTATAGTAACTATAGGTTAAATGCTGTTCTGGGCTTGTCCAATAAAACTTAAAGTAAGCATCAAATGCATTCAATTCTTTCCAAGTACCTTAACTGGATCCTAGGAAAAATATCCAAAAATATTTAAGAGAACACAAAAAAACTCTTAGACTCAATAACATCAAATGTACAATGTCTGATATTCAATAGAAAATTACCCAACATGCAAAGAAGCATGGAAATATGAATCTTAATAAGAAAAATATCAAAAGAAACAGATCCAGAAATGATGCAGAAAAATAGAACTAGTACTAGTAGTAAAAAATCAAATAAGAATCATAATGATGATAATGAATTCCCTTTGAGTGTTAGACTTGTACCAGCATTCGACTAGAGTATTATCATTCACCACTCAATGTAGTCATTTAAAAAAAATCTTTTTAGAACATAATTATTGCCCCATTTTAAACAATGTCGAAAACCTGGTCAACAACACACAACACAACAGGACTTAAATGAGACTGACTCAGGTTTAGCTGACTAAAATATCTAGCATATGTTCTTAACTACTTACCTATATTATTTTGTCATTTAAATTTACATAGCTGTTCATTAACCTTGAGTACTATCTAAAGTAATTTAAGTAAGTGAAAGTAAATCATGGTATTTCACAATGTCTGTCATTGTTCTTAGATAATGTTTCAAGACTACAGATTTAAAATTTTATTTTTACTAAATTTAAAATATGTACATAAAATATCTAATTATAACTCTCTAGGCAAGACAGTGCAACATTTTAATATAAATATTTTTGAATTATTCTAAAAGAATACTATTAACCATATGTAATTGGCTGATGGGAATTTCACAGCACATATCACATGTGAATAGGAAGATATTCTACCAACCCTTTAAGAGAAGCCCCTGATTTTTAATCTTGACTTCCCCTCTCCAAAACACTTCTTGCTTCTATTGCTAAATTGTGCATCTTCCAATGGTTTTCTGGGAATAACATCTGAAATTAGCCTCTCCAATTCCCATCCCAGAGCCAGACTTTCAGAATGTCAAGATTATCAAAATTATATTAAGAAGTTTGGCATTACTAACAATTTGACCAAAGGCCACAATTTTGAACAAATAATAAGTTTATCAATTTTATGAGATACTAGAAAAAAATGTTGTCAATAGCAAGATACAATATTGAAAAGCTAAAGTCAAACAATTCTTACACTGAAAGAATTTAGACCAGAGACAAAGTAAAGCAAAACAAAACAAAATGAAACATAACGCAATGATTGATTCTATCAGTGGTTTCTGAATCATTGGGAGCTATTAACTTTGGAAGTTCACCAGGAGCGGAAGTATATTCTGCAAGACAAGAGCAACAAAAATGAAGTGTTGTGGGCTTCTTAAATCACAGTTCAGATTACTACTTATTCCTATTTCATAAAGGTATTTTATTGAGGTCATTTTGAACTAGGCTTCAGACAGTTGAGGGAATTGTTTTGAAGAAGGGGGAGAGAACAAAATTATTTCAGGTAGGGGCATAGTATAAATAAACTTCATGATGAAGTATAGTGAGTGCGCTAATATCACAGCATAAAACAGACTTGTGCAAAAAACAGCTCTGCTGAGGAGAAATAGGAGGTAAGTTTGGATGGTTTCCAAACTGTTATTTTTCCTCCCTCATGCAAAAGTCCTTGCTCAGCTACAGTTCAAAACACCAATTTATAGTTTTTATACACTTCTCTCCTTTAGCTTTTATTCTAAAGAATTGCTAACCATTTCCACTAATTATTGTGGAGTTTAGCTACTGACTTAAAGTTAGAATGATCATGTAAATTATATTCAAATTAGCAATATTTGAGAATGAAAAAGCGTTAGTAATAATTTTGTCATAACATCAGGTATAAATCAGATTGTTCCAGGTAAACAAGTACATACAGACACCTTACTCATTTTGGGTGTCATCAAAACCTGCTCACCAATTTGACTTCAACCATATTATATTCCATATTCAAACATAAATGACAAGATATACAAGGGCTGGCCATAAAACTTCCAGCCATAAATGCATCTTATTTTTCATATTACATGGCTGGATATTTTACAGAGAGTCCTTATATACCCTGGAGCTTGCTACTATTCAAAACAATCTCACACCCAAAACTTTAATCTACAGTATAATGATAATGAACTTCCACCTTTATACATCTGTTCTCTCACTCTCAGGCCACCTGCTATTTAAGCACATTAAGCCCAATAATCACGATACCTACTTTCCCTTACTATAAACCTTTCCTCAAAGAGTAATATTGTTCCCTGTTCAGCAACAGCAGGGTATCCAGAATTTCAACAGCTTTCCTGCCCAACTCCTTTACCTTATTAGATTTCCACCTGTAAAATGCAAACCCTCCATTTTAGTACATCCTTACCCCTTGTCCTCGCTGCTGTAATATATCTCAAAAACATGTTAGATATATTTTCTTGTGATTTGCTCTGGATAAATTGAGCTCCTGTTTCTCTTTGTATTATTTTCACTTGCATCCATCCTGTCTCAGTCATTAGATTTTGAGTTATAAAACAAGTATACGTATATATGAAGTATGTGAGTATGAATGTATTTTATTTATATATACATACATATATAATGTACTATGAAAGTTTATAAAGATGTTAATATGTATATATATATATATACATATATATATGTATAATTTTATAAAGTTTCATAGCTTAATCCAGTGCACAGCAGATATTTAAAAATAGATTTACAAGATATTTTAAGCTCATACAAAGGCTGTCCAGAAAGTATCCAGCCATGTAATATGAAAAATGAAGGCATTTGTGGCTGAATTTTTTAAGTCTTTTTTTTTTTTGACAGAGAGAGAGAGAGATACAGAGACAGAGAGAGAACTGACATGGGTCTGCACAAACCTGGGCCAGGATTCGATCCTGGGTCCCCGGCGCTACAAAGTGAGCACTTAACCCACTGAGCCATCCCAGCTTCCCAAAGTGGCTGGATTTTTTTCAGACAGCCCTGGTGTATTCTGTATATATTTTTCATATGGCCAACAAAATTCAATTGGATAAAGCATGCAAAAATACCAAATCCTAACATTTACTCAGGATTGATACTTTTATCAGTTTCTAAACACATATTACCTAAATTGATTAAACATATATTCTCACATTGTATTTTCTGAATCCCAATCTAGAACCTCAGCTTCTCAGAAGAATCCATTCCATCATTTTTAAGTATGCATATCTCTGCTCATACTAGAAAGTAATAAATATTCTTAAGAAATTTTAATTGAAGTCTGCATATTTACTTGTAAGCATTTTTAAACTTTGCAGGAGATTATTTTTGTGTCTGATATGGTTTACATATAACAGAACATATTCAAATTCATTTTAATCTAGAATAAATATAAATCACATTAATAAGGAGAAAGTTTATACAAAATTTAACTACATTAAAATATTGGCATTCAATTGTTTCTAACCCAAATCATTATATACATAATAATTAGGAATGTTGGAAAATAGTTATAGAAAACTTTAGAGGCAGAATTGGAGTACTGAAAAACATGACACCTCTCTACATATATGATTGATGGCAAGATAGGAGAGATTTTGTAATAGCAGACACAACAGAGAAACAGTAATTGTTATTCATGTTTAGATTTAGGTAAAAAGGCACCATTGTATAAAATAGGCAGTAAGATTTTGAGGGATTTTCTAATTTGTTTGTCAGTTATAATCTCTCTGCTATATTATTTCAGATTGCAGGTGACATCACAATGTTTGCCTCACACATTACAAATATGTTTGTCATGTATTTATAAATTTTGATTTTTATGGTGGCCACCAGCAGACAAAAGAGAACATTTAAAAGCTTAATAAGTCAATTAATGTACTCAAGGGAAAGTCAAAAATCATTAATACAAAAAAGCCTTTTAAATTTTAAATTACTATTATAAAAATTAAAATGTTATTGGAAGATATATTCTAAAATATAGGGTTAAAAATTGAGAAGGAAGATATGAAAAAATAAAAGTCATAGAGAGTTAATACAGGATGTTCAACATCTAATTAATAGGTATATACAAAAATATAATTTAAAGAAAGACTACGAACAAAATAATAAATATTTTGAGAACATTTAGAGTAAAATTATTATGAGTATAATAAGAGAAGAAAAAAAAATATCCAGGATATTTCAAAGGTAAAAGGAAGACCTGAATCTTCATATTGAAAAAGATCTCTAAAGTCTAACGCAATAAATGTCAAAAATGCCCCATATGTCTAGAAAGAAATCTGTGAGTTTTCTAACATCAAGAATAAAGAGATGGGGATGCCGGGATGGCTCAGTAAGTTAAGCATTCATTTGTAGCCCTGGGGTCTGAGGATTGAATCCTGGCCCTGGCTTCTGAGGACCCACATGCTGAACTGGGGTGTGTTTCCCATGTGGGAGGCCCCTGGTTCAGCCCCCAGCTTGAAGGGGCATGCCTCCCAAGCAGGAGGCTACCAGCCCAGTTCCCAACCTGCAGGGTCCCCTGCCCCTGTACAACTACGGAGACTGCTCTGGGCCCTCCCACTTCTCTCTGTTTCACTCTGTTTCTCTCTCTCTCTCTCTCTCTCTCTCTGTGTTAAAACAATAAAATAAATCTTAAAAAAAAAAGAAAAAGAATAAAGAGAGGACCCCAGAATTCTTCAGAAAGAAGACAAGCTATCTATAAAAACTAGTTATCAGATATCTTTAAAATAATCATCTATATACTCAAACATAAGAAAAGTAAAGTAAATAAATAGAGGGATAATATCCAGAAAGTACTGGTTTAAATCCCAGGTAATTATGCAACTATCATAGAAAGTAAGCTGAGGAAGTAAGAGCCCTATGCAAAATGTGGTGGGAATGTTCAGAGGAAACTGAATTTCCCCATATCAAAATAAAAAGAGTATAAAAACAAGTAAAAATAAGCAAACATGATGCTGAGTTTTCATATTCTTAATTATTACTCGAAAACCTATTTTTGTGACAGATATAGGGATCAGAAGAGGACGGTGAATCAATCATCCGAAAAAGAAATGAATAGATAATTCTTAAGCAAATTAATTCAGAAATAGAGGTAATAGAAAACTTATTTGGAGTACAGAGATAAACAGAGTAAGAAATAATTAGAAAAGTTATTAAAGTGCTTACTTCAGGAAATAGTACAGAATAGAGTAAAGAATGAAAAAAAAGAGGTCTTTTATTTTTCTGTTGTACACTTCTAAATGGTGATTTTTTTTTTTACCATGTGCACACATCACTTTAATAATTTATGAAAAACATTTAATACTTACTATTTATAAAATATCAATATAAATCTGGAGGATGAATAGCAAAAACAAAACAGTATGCTTTTATGTATGCGCATGCACTTAAAATGTCATGTTAAGAAATGTACACAAAGTAAAGGAAACCTCAGATGTTTCAAATTCCAACATAAGCACTTACTCTGTTAGATAAAACAAATAGTGAACCCAGAGCCCCTTGTCTTATGTAATTACACTGTTCTCTGCTGGTATTATATGCTATGCGAATGGGAGCCCTGTAAGCACAGGACACAAACTTCTTCAAGAACTACAAAGTTATACACAAGGTTGGTTAATGTTATTATTCTTTCTTTAGAGCCCAAAACATTTCTGATCAGGGCTATAAGAATCAGAAGTCCACATACTCCTATGCTGTTCATATATTCCTGCGAAGGGATATATTGGTTATTTTTCTAGGTAGGCACTTCTCAGGTAAGAATGCTCTTAACCATAAGAGTGAAATATAAGAAGACTGTCTGGAAAGTATTCAGCCATGTAACCATTCTCATTATATTGACAATGGCTGGATTTTTTACATGTAGCCCTCATACATAAAGTAATGTTCTCCACTTTATGGAGAGTGCAATGGATTACTCTAGGTTCCGTAGAAAATGTTTCTATCAACATCCTTCTCCATTGATATAAAAGAATTTAACCTCTGTATATTTAACTTATATTTAATAATAGCACTTTATTTTATGTGATAACATCAGGGTCTATTAACCATGCCTGGTTGGCTACATCTCAGTCACAGGTTGAATGTAGTCTGAGGGAGTGTTACTTCCTGTGAAAAACTCATTAAGGAGTGCCAATAATCTTGATGTGGTAAATGGAGTAAATTTTAAGTGTGTGAATTTTCTGATTGCTGTAAAAATCAGCACATGTGTTCTTAATTAGTTTGACTAAAAGCAGAGAAATGGAAGCCATGTATGAATTAGCACATTGTGTCTCTTAATTGGTGAAAGATAAAGACCCTTGTTTAGGTTTCTTTAAAAGGCCTGGGGAAAACCTTTGAAATTCATTTTAAATCTTAAAATTGTATGTAAAAAAGCTCAATATACTATGCTTTTAATAGAAAATCCCTATCTTAATTTTAAGTGAATATGAATAAACTTTAGATACCCTGAATATACAGCTGATTTTCTGATATTAATATATTTATTATCGGGCCAACTGGAAATGGGTTTCTGAATCACACTAAGTTCATGTAAATATAATTTCCCCAAATACCACAGTGAATCATAATTCAGATTTAATACAGTTCTCCAGTAAATAGTTCAAAAACAAAACTGAAACAAAAGAGAAGTCTCGTATTACTATCAAACTTTTATTCTAGGAAAAGGTAGGAAAAGAAGTAAAAATAAAAAAACCAAATGGATATTCACCTCATTATTTTCAGTTTATTAAAATGTGACTAGCATAAAGACAGTTATAGCTTCACATTTTATTTACAAAATTATAACATTTCATTTCTGTTCACTTCATCTGCAGAAAAGAACACTATCTAGAATATAGTTCTCCTTTTAATGTTTGCCCCATTCCCTTAACATCTGTAACTTTTCTTTCTGGAGTGATCAGAAAAAGACGTAATGATAATTAACATGGCTCAGGCAAGGAGAATGTGCTCCTGTTATGACTGTTTTCTACAGTTTCTATAAATTGCAGTAACAAATGACACTCTCCTTTAGCTGAAACCGGGATAATCAGACAGCATCTGCCTTCTGTTCTCACTCCATTTGTAGAAAGAAAATGCTAACTTTAAAACCATCCATCTTTTGAAGTACTAATTCTTTCTATTCCCTTCAAATCTCCTCTGTTTCAGTATTCTTTTTTGAAGTATCTTATCTTGACCACATGATACTATCAAATCTAACACCATTCATTATTTGATGTTTCTGAATGAAACACTGCTTTTTAATATTTTTATCCTTTAAGCGCCTGAGTCAACTTTCTTTTTCCTTAGAGAAAAAGAAATTGTTTACAGCTGCAAAACTGATAATTACCAAAAAAAACAAAACAACAGCAAAAACCCCTGATTTTCCTGTACATCTCTAAAATCCTTATTTCCTCATTTCAATCAAGAAAATCATTTGCTGCTTTGAAAACACAGTTGCTGCAACTCATCCTAGATAATCTTCACCATCTCCTTTAGAACACACCTTGGAGCTGATGACTCTCCCTCTGTCTACTTAGGTCAATCATTCTTACCAAGGTGTACAAGGTGGCAGAGCTTGCTCTGTATAGAAAGTCATGGGGCTTGAATCTTTACCTGTACTCTCCAACTGACATACTCTAAAAACATGCTTTTGGTCATTTAAGGGGTATAACTGTCATTTACAAAGCTAATGAATTGGATGAGGTGAGAGTTGAAATAGCATAAAGTTCTAACAATCTATTATTTGAGGTCATTTTGGGAAGCCATTATACAACCGTCTCTAAGACCTCTATCATGCATTAGCTGTATAAGTCAAGCCCTACAATGACATTAATCTTTAAATACAAAGATTTCTATTCCTCCTTGAATAGCTCAATTCATCTAGATGAAATTTCAATAAAATATATTTTCAGTGTTTCAGACAATGTGTAGTTTCCATTATAAATGGGGTTTGAAATATATTCAAACATTTTTTTCTGATTTTACAGTTGCTTTACATATATTTTTTCTCCAGTTCAACAAATAATTATGGAGGATCTTATAGAAGTAGACTTTCAAGGAAGTTGACACTTCATAAAGTTGAATAAGAAACAGACATAGTTGAAGTGCATATTATATTTATATTACTGTGTAAAAAATTACCACAAACTTGGTGGCTTAAGAGAAAAAAAATTTTATCTCGCACTTCTACTGGTCAGGAGTTGGGGTGTAGGTTAGCTGGGTTTTCTGCTTCGGATCTCCCTAGGCTAAAAACAGGGTATCAAGTAGGGCTGCAGTTTCGCTGGACAGTCAGTGTTCAATTCCAAGTTCACTGATTACTGACAGAATTCAGTTCTTTATAAGAGACTTGTGTTTTTGCTAGTTGCAAACAAGAAACCATTCTCCCCTACTAGCGGCAGTCTATCATTACTTGCATGGCCTCTCCAAGCTAGCAAGGCTGGCAGGAAATTTTCCATGATTAAAATCTCTTCCCTAAGAAAAGGTTCAGTCTCTTTTAAGGGTTTACCTTATAATATCAGAATAATCTCCCTTTGATTAACTCAAAATCAACTGATTACATCTGAAACATCCCTTTCCCATATAAGGCAGTAAAATTTTAGGAGCGATATCCCATCACATTCACCGGTCTTGCTTACAGTCAAGAGCAAGGGGATTATATAGTGCATATATATGAGGGAGGTCACAGCAGGGGGGTCTTGTGGAACATCTGAAAATTCTTCCTACAACAAAGTAAAACTAGGAATTAAATACATGTATAAATAAGACATGTTAAATTTATAAAAATTGAAATTATGCATACTATATACACACTGAACAAGAAATGTGGGTGAGAAATGGTGAAGCAAATCTCAAAGCGTGAATATTTTTCCAGGCGGTAGTGATGTACCAAAAGAAGAAAGATAATATTTCCAGAAAAAGCAAGTGTAGTATAATGAAATATGAAATCCAGGGACTATTCCTGTAGCCTGATTTGGTCAATAAAGCTAATGGAAAAGATTTAGACAATTTAATAGAAGACTTTAAGAACTGTGCCTGTTTCAGTAAGCCATGAGAAGCTACTGAATTTAAGAGGGTTGAAGTATGCTCTATTTGCTCCTTCAGACAACATTCAGGAGATCCTTTGCCTTTGGACTTCTCATCGTGTTTGCCTAATCAGAAGTGAAGGACGTTTGAGAGACAGAAGGAGAGTAAGGTGGGCTATATTCCTAAGTTTTTTCTGTGAGGCTGGTTTTCTCCTTTACAGTAGGTGGTGTCTCCACACATCTCCTTGTTTCTCTAAGTTCCAATAACCACTTCCTTCTTTCTCTATTTTAGATAAAATTATGAGGAAAACACTGGGATGTAAACCCCTGGGGTATGGTACTATATTATCCCTTGTGTTCTTTCTTCAGTTATCCAACATCTATTTAAAATGTCTTTATTAAAATCTTTTCAAATTACCTAATTTTGTAAATGTCATCTATTTTCTGCTGGAATTTGACTGAAATTGAGACTTATGTAAGCTAATTCTTGTGGGAACATTAATGTGAAACAGATGAATAGATGGTGTAGAGTTTGCACATGTTAGTCTAGCTAAGTGTAGTAATTAAGGCATGAACCAGATGTTGACCCTGAGAATATAAAACAGGTGATGATATAAGAAATAACTTGAGGTAAAATACATAGGACTTAATAACTGATTACATAGAGGAAATGAAGGAAAGGGGTATTAAAGGTAGTTCAAAGATGAAACTTGGTAAGTTAGTGAAATGTCATTTCATTAATGGAAATAACAATGTCAGAGGGAAAAATTAATTTAGAGGCTATTAAAAAAATAAATTTGTTTCTGAACTAGTGTACATAAACATGGTGGGCAATCAAGTAGGAAAAAATACCACAGGTCCTAGAATAACATCATTTAATTATAAAGTAAATGAGGGGAAAAAAATAATCAATTTCTGGCCAGGGAGAATCTCAGTGTGGAGTTTGCATGTTCTCCCCATGTCTGTGTGAATTTTCTCTAGGGACTCAGTTTTCCTCTCACATTCCAAAGATATGCACATTAGGTTCACTGGCATGTCTAAATTGGCCCAATTTAAGTGAGTGTGGATGTCCGTATGAGTATACCCTGTGATAAAAGGGCATCCTGTCCAGGGTTTGGTACCCTATTCCCTGAGCTGCCAGGATATACTCTAGCCACCTAACATATGGAACTGGATTAAGCCAGTTGGAAAATAATTTTCTTATGTGTTTTTACTAATCTTTACATATATGTACACATATGTGTATTCTGATTTATGTATATTCACATGTTTAATATTAGAAGTGTTTGGGGTCTTTATTTAGAAGTTTGGTGATGTTTCCATAATCAGAAATATTCCATAAGAATTTAACTCATATTTATATCAATCAGTCTATGGTAAAATTGGTTTTGTTATATCTTGTTTAGTATAAGGTCTCAGTTTCCAAGAACCTATACATGGTGATAAGTAAGGACTTAACGGTAGATTGTCCAAAAGGTTGATCAGGCATTTCAGGGTATTGGTAGTTGAATCTAAAATTATAGACTCAAGAACATTATAAAGGATTTATAACTGAATTCATAAGAATCATCATGTATTAAAATAAAATCAAAGGATAAAGGATGTACATCTAAGGATAAACCCTTAAAACCTCTGTTAATAGGACAATATTTTCAGAGAAAGAGATAGGGAAGTGATATTTCTCTTTATCTTCAGAGACAAAGGAAAATGATAGAGATGTAACAAAGTCAAGAGGTTACAAGTAAAAGAAAAATATGGAACAGCTTTTTAAGAAGCAGGAAGTGGCTGGATTAGTGCCAAAATCAGTCACTGCAAACCCTATCCAGTCAACAGAATCTCATCTGTAGCTATTATTCATAGGTATTTAGTCATTTATTTTATATTATGTAACTATCATCTACCTGACCCAAATGTTTGGACCGGGCAAAGATATCTTATCCAAAAGTAATAAATTCAGAATCTGGTTGGTGGTCCACGAGTGCACTTACATAATATGATAAATTTGGCCAAAGAAAGTCTTTCTGGCTTTAAAAAATCACATTGAGAAATACAGGCAGGCTGAGTTAGCAAGTAGAAATTGTAGTTAGTAGTCTGAGATATAGTAAAATTCCAACAACTATAATGGGTTATGGAGAAGGCATTATTGAAAAGCAGCAGCAGTATACAACAAAAGTGAAAGAAAGAAAGAAAGAAAGAAAGAAAGAAAGAAAGAAAGAAAGAAAGAAAGAAAGAAAGAAAGAAAGAAAGAAAGAAAGAAAGAAAGAAAAAGAAAGAAAGGAAGGAAGGAAGGAAGGAAGGAAGGAAGGAAGGAAGGAAGGAAGAAGGAAAGAAGGAAAGGAAGGAAGAAAGAAAGGAAGGAAGGAAGGAAAAGAATAAAGAAGTAGCAGCCCATTGGTAGAGGAACAGGCATAAGCAAAAAGAGAAATCACATAAGAAATGTTTGTTGTAGATCAGTGATTCATTGTTGGTGCCAAGAAAACTTCAATGAATTAAGAATCACCTTATACCACATCTCTTTGAGGCCTGGGCCTGTTAAAATTTCCGTTCTTATGTTTTTCTTACGTACCCTTAATAGTAAAAAACTACCTGTGTTTGTGCTAGCTGGACGGCCTAGCTCTATACTAGTTGCTAGCAACTTAATGAACCAGAAAAAGAAAGAAAAATTGTTAAACTTTCTTTCTCTTACATATGTATTTATAACTATATATGAATATATAATCATATACATGACAATTACATATATAATTATAAATTCATGTAATCACTAGGAGTGGAAATTTAAAAAAATAACTGAGAAAGTCACAAGTAAAATAGTGATTAAAATTGCTGGGACATCACTTAAGTGAACTAAGTCTTTGCCCATTCTAGAATGGCATATTAGCAGTGAATAACTGAGAAAACATTAATAACGTTCTCTCAAAGCAAGAATGTTGACAGGTAAGGACTGAAATATACCAAAAAAAAAAAGATCACTACTGTTACAACCTAGTAGCCCTTAGAGATAAAACTAAACTGTGTTCAGCCACTGACTCCCCAGTGTCATGTTTTATGCCATCTGACTGCCACCTTACCCTGTAACCACTAAGATATGTATAACTGACCAAGAATAGCAAGCCATTTGTAAATTATCTATCTAGTGCCTTTCTGGGAAAAAAACAAATAAAACAGCCAACCATTAATCACCACAAGAAATTGAAATTAGGAATCAGTGTGATCTAATCAGTGAGTCATAATTGAGCTTAAAAGACATGAGGTATAATTGGAACCAGGTTGTCATGATGTGTCTTTTTTTTTTTTACTTATTTTTATTGTTTTGATAATGCAAGAGAGAGAGAGAGAGAGAGAGAGAGAGAGAGAGAGAGAAGGGAGAGGGCCCAGAGCAGTCTCCATAGTTGACAGCATTAGTTTTCCATATACAGTGTTCCCTCGCCACTTCGCGCTTCATGGTTTGCGGCTTCAGTGCTTCACGGGGTTTTCCAAAATATTCATCAAAAAATAAAAATGAAAATATACAACCCTGTCGGCAGCCCCATTGCGGAAAGGAGCATTGTTTCATGTGGATGCGCGAGAGAGAAGGATCCCTGCATGTCAAACAGAGAGATGAGCTGACTCAGAGTCCCTCCCACGGGCTCTCATAAAGGCGCGTGATGGGTTTCCGGTGCCACATCGACCCATGAGAGCACGAGTGGATTTATCCCTGTGAGCTGATTGTCTGCGCATCATCGCAGCCTCACCTAGCATCTTCTCTTGTTGTATCTCACCAGTCTTGTCCATGATGTTGTCTCGCATACTGTATTTTAGTGTTGTGTTGGTGATCACTTGTTTTGTTGAAGCGATCAGTTTTTTTATTAATGAAGCCCTTATAATGCCGCCTAAGCGCTGTGCCCCTGCGAAAGCTTCCTCCGGGGCGCCCAAGAGGAAGAAGATGATGACCATCAGCGAAAAAGTGAAACTTATAGATATGATCAAAGAGGGCAGAAGGTATGCATCTGTGGCACGCCATGACGGGGTGAATGAAGCTACAGTGCGGTCCATCAAGAAAGAGGAAGCAAACATCCGCAAAACGGCTTCAATCACCTTCAATAAAGCAGCGAAACGTGTGGTAACTCCGCGTCATAACAGAATTGTGAACATGGAAGCTGCACTGGCATTGTGGATGGCTGATGGCAGGAAAAAGACAGTGAGTTTGGACACTAATATGATCAGGACAAAGGCCAAAGCTCTCTACGACCAAATCTTGCCGGATGACGACAATGAA
>PVKE010043242.1:0-13444 GCA_004027555.1 Craseonycteris thonglongyai | reverse complement strand
CACTTATAGGTGGAATATAAAACTGAAAGTTACAAAGACACAGAGACCTATGGACACACCCAATAACTTGGTGATTGCCTGAGGGAAGGGGAGGAGGGGGGAGGGAGAGAGGGAGGGGAGGTGGGAGAGGGCACCAGCATTATGGACACACTCAATGGTTTGGTGTTTACCTGGAGAGGAGGGAGGAGGGAGGAGGGGGAGGGGGGAGTGGGCACCAGATATATGGGGTTGGAGGGGGACCTGATTCTGGGAGCTGGGCACATAATGTGATGCATGGGTGATGTGATGTGGAGTTGTCCATTGGGAAACGGTCTGATTGTTACCAACCAATGTCACCCCATTAAATTTAACAATAAAATATTTAAAAAAAAAAAAATTCATAACAGTATTTACTGCCAGGCAGGAAATAGGATCAGGAATGGTCAGGTGTCCTTAGCTTTATCTGTTCTATTCATTTTTTAAAATCAGAGTAGTCTCATGTACTGTTTGTATAATTAAAGATCAAATAACAGAGAAGAGACACATGCATGAGCACTTTAACCTCCACAGCCAGCATCCCTCAGTGTGGAAAACCTGCTCTTATATTTTATTATACCTCACACAGGTGTGAAATTGGGTCTATTCCCAGTTTTCACTGTTTCTTGAAATGCTGAGTCCAGATCCAAATGCCTATTATTACCACTGTCCTCTGTGACTCCAGCACTGTGTGTGTTGACCTTTAGGGGCAACTCCTTGTTGGCAAATATTTTTCTTGCAGGACACTCCTGCCTCATGAGTGTACTCCAGTCTACCATGAGCAGAACCATGATCTGGGTGATGGAGGTTTTGTCCAACTGGGCAGGTGCATGACTTTGAGCATGTTCACCCGAGAGCCTTGGCTGGTCCCTGTTGTGCACCACTGATGATGTGCACCATCCAACAGGCCATTTGGAAAAGGAAAGCTGCCAGATGCCTGCTCCACTGTTTTTTTAGAGAGCATAATCTTAATAGTGTGGTTGGTTGCAGAAGCTTTTCTAAGGGAGTGTGATTTACACTCTGAGGGCAGCCACAGGGGAAGTTAGGAGTGAAGCTTCAGGAGACAAGTTCAAAACCCAACTCTGCCACTTATTAGCTATCCCCATGGGCCATTGAATAGGTGACAAGGCGTCACCCATTGGTGGACCACATTTTGAGTACTGCATGCAGCATGACTTGATGTAAGGTTCTTGGAACAGCTTGTGGGGGGTATTGGGGAGTGAGGCTGAGTCCCAGCGTTCATAAACTTCTCAAAAATGTTTGTCACCATAAAATGTTTTCAACTATTGATATAAAGAAAGTATACCTTTACAAAATTATTCTGACTTGGCTGCCAGGTAGAGAGGGCCTGAGAGAGAAGACACTAGAGATTATGATTTGGGGGATAAACAGAAGTTAAAATTGTATATTATTGGCTCCAAAAGGCTAAGAACAATAGAGAGGTTCCTATCTCCTAAGTCAAGGAGCTAGACCTCCTGTGTGGGGCATGCTGGGATTGTGAAATCAGTGCTGTCAGTCTCAGAAATTGTCCATCTCTGGCCTACAAAAGGAAGGTGGCTGAAGAGGCTAGGGGGAGAAGATGTCTTTGGAGAGAGGCACTGGATTGTTGTGGCATTTCCCCTTCCACTTTCCTATGAAGAATAGTGGGGTAGAGGGATTCCTTCCTCCTCTCAACCCAAAAGAGAGGGATTTCGGGGGTATGTTTGGGTGCTGGTGCAAGTCCTCCTCCGGAATGCAGACTGCTGACTCATCATTGTGTCCTTGCCTGGTGGGAGGGGGTGAGTGAGGGATCACTAATCCCATTCATGAGGGCTCCAGCCTCATGAGGTAATCCCCTCAAAATGGCCCCACCTTCTAATATCATGACATTGGATGCTGGAATTTCAGCGTATAATTTGGGGGCGGGGGGAGTGGACACAAAATTCAGTTTGTAACAGTAGAGCAAACTTCCACCCTGAAATCTAAAGAGACAGGCAGATCCAGAGACACATCTGAGATCTGCTTACCTGGAGCAGAAGCTCCTGGAACCATAAACTCACAGAAAATTTTAAGTGGTAATTTTTATGACTTTCTGGAGAATGAATGTGGACTATCCTGAGAGTGAGAAACTTATGAGGCCTTCTGTTTTAGGGGGGCCTTCAAACTTTTTGTGGGCTTTACCTCTAGTAATGCCATCAGGTTATCATGGTGAAGGTGCCAGAAAAATTTCTTCATGTGTTTGTTAGGGGCAGGGGAAGAGTAATCATTGTGAAATAGACTCAGAGCGTTCACTTAACACAAACCTACTCTCCAGGGAAAAAGATTTTATCAGAACTTTATCTCACCTGGAAGATGGGCATTTGCCCTTACCCCCACTCCCTTATTCCCTTCTAACCTCTTGTCTCATTTGGGATGGAGGAGATCTTTGCCAATAGAAAACCACTTTTGAAGGTCATAGGCAAGAGACATAGCTCGCTAGAACACTGAGATATAGTCATAAGATTATAGAGTACTCTCCCTCCTCATGCTTCTACCATCACTCCAATAGGGCTGCAGTACAGTAATAGTGGAATAAGCTAAAAGAGTTGTAAGACTCAGATTTTTATCTCACAGATGAGGAGTACTTAGGGAAGCCCAAAGTCAAGAAAGCAGACAAAAACAAGAACATTAAAGGAATTTCAATCCTCTGACACCAATAGCTACAGCAAACATTAAACACTGTCCAACTTAACATAATCCTCCCACTAAAGGTTCAGTTTCTATTACTCAACACATGTCTGGCATTCAACAAAAAATTATAAGGCACTCCAAAGGCAATTAAGAAAACACAGTCTGGACCAGACTCAGATATGACACAGATGTTGGAATTATCTGACAGGAAATTTAAAATAACTATGATTCATATGTGAAGAGCTCTAATTGGAAAAGTAACAACTTGCAAGAAAAGATGGGAAGTGGAAGAAAAGAGACAGAAATTCTAAGAAAGAATCAAGAGGTTATGCTAAAGATAAAAAAACACCCTAACATAAATGAAGAATGCCTTTGATGGGCTCATAAAGACTCACCAAGGCCACGAAAAGAATCAGTGAGCTTGAAGATATGTCAATAGAAACTTCCCAAAGAAAAACACAAAAATAAAACAATCAAAAATCATAACAGAATATTTGAGAACTGTCAAGCAATCTCACAATTTCAAAATATGTAGCATACATGTAATTGGAATATCAGAAGGAGAAAAATAGCAGAGCAAAAGAAACATTTGAAGTAATAATGACCAAGAACTTTCCAAAATTAATGACATATACCAAACCAAAGATCCAGGAAACTTGAACATCAAGCAGAATAAATAACAAAAATCTACACCTAGTCATATCAAACTCAGAATGTAGGAAATTGAAATCAAAGAGAGAATCTTGAAAGAACCCAGAAGGGGGAAAAAAATCTTAGTTATAGATGATAAGAATTACAATGGACTTCTCATCAGAAAGCAAGCAAGCAAGCAATAAGAATGAAATATTTAAGATGTTGAAAGAAAAAAGCCACCAACCTAGAATTCTACATCCTGCAAAATTGTCTTTCAGTAGTGAAGAAGAAATAAAGACTTTCTCAGACAAATAAAAACTGAGGTAATTGATTGCTGGCAGATCTGCCCTACATGAAATGTTAAAAGATGTTCTTCCAGTATAAACAAATGATGTAAGACAGAAGCCTGCATTTACGTGAAAAAAGGAAGAACATTACAGAGAAATAAATGAGGTGAAATAAAATAAAATACTTTTATTTTTCTTAATTGATCTAAAAAATAACTGTTTAAAGTAATAATAATAGTAATGATGATGATGACTTATTAGGTGATTTTACCATATGGGTAAGTAAAATAAATGACAGCAGTGTCATAAGGAGATGAGTGAGAGGAACTGGGCATACTTCTGTTATAATGCACTACACATTAAGTGATACAGTGTTATTTGAAAATATATTAGTTAAAAATGCATTTTGGAAACCCTATGACAGCCAGTAAAAAAATAGTTTAAAAATAAGTATAATTGATATTTTAAAAGAGCAAAAAAAGTGGAATGATATAAAATGCTCAATTAAAACCAGAGAAAGCAGAAGAAAAAGAAGGAGAAAAAGAAACATAAAATAAGCACAAGGATCAGAACATGGTTACAAACATGGTAGATATTGATCCACTATAGTAGTAATCAATTTTAATGTGAATTATCTCATTCTACAAATTAAAAGACAAATTGTCAGAGAAATGCTAGAAGAACTAAAAATCATAATATAATATAATGAAAATTGCATATTAAATTATGTATAAAAAGTTGCTGACAGCAGGGAGAACTAATGGGAGTTGGGACAAAATGGAAGGGTACTAATGTTTTTATTGCACATAGTCAAGAGTCATTAATCACTATGTAAAGAAAAAGAGGATTAATTATATAAAATTAACCCACTAAAATAACTTTAAAAACACTAAACCATTAAAATAACTATAAACAAACTGAAAACTTCCCAAATTATTTGGAAATACATACACAGAATAAAATACAGAAAATCCAAATTTCATAATAGAAAGATTTTTTAAGAAATAAAAAGTACATATTGTTACATAAAAGATTTTTAAAAACCATTTGTTGCTATGGATGAAGTCTAATGGATAAAACTAACTTATTTAAAGGAGAATACTCAAGTTGCATCACAAAGCAAAAGTCATCTATTTGCAGTAATGAGCAGACACAAAACATGATAATCAATGAAGTTTAAAATAGAGACATGGTGCAAAATTTTGGTCAGTGTAACCAAAAAGAAAGCAAAAATGATCACTTAATAAAATTGAAGGCGTAAAAACATTAAATAAGGGCAAGAAAAGGTAATTTATAATAAGGGGAAAACTGTGCAATGAAGACCTTACATTTATATTTCTTTATACACCAATTACAATACCATCTAAATTCGGAAAGCAAAAATATAAGGAAATAAAAGAAGAGGTAGACATAGAAGTAGACTTTACCTCTTAGTCTATGACAGATAAGTTCACAAAATATTAAATAAGCTGAGAGAAGACCTACATAAAATACTAAGACAATTTTAATGCAGTGAACTCCACATAACTAAAGCAGATAGACAATATCTTCTCAAGAATCATACAACATATAATATTCTCCAGCTGCAAAGCAATAACTAAAAATGGCGAAACTTGAAAGCAAAGAAAAACAAAAAGCCAACACAACTGTTAAAGACGAACTCAAACAAAAATTATAGAATATTTAAAAAATAGTAATGAAAATTTCATTTTCAAACCTATGAGATATGACCAAAATAATGTAGAGAAATATTCACAGCCAAAACATTAATATTTTTAAATGAAAATTAACCTTCTAACTCTAGAAATTAGAAACAGAGCAAAAGAATAAACATAAGGAGAGCAGAAGGAAAAGCTAATATAAACATAGGATGTAATGCATAAGAAAGTAAAGGTATAACTAATAAGTAAAAGGTGTAGTTTTAGAATAAAAACAAGAACCGAATCAAAAAAAGGGGTGAAAGCCCAAATAACCCAAAATGCTAAAGAATAATAACAAAAACCTCAGACTTGAACACTAAAATAATTGTCTTATTTGTTCAGCTTTAAAATGAGGTAAATAAGTCAGAATGAAAGAATCAAGAAACATAAGACCTCACTTATAGGTGGAATATAAAACTGAAAGGAACCAAGAAACAAAGACTCCTGGACACAGTCAATAGTTTAGTGGTTACCTGAGGGTAAGGTGGGAGGTGGGTGGGAGAGCTGGGTGGGGGGAGTAGGGAGGGGGAATCAAACACACAGTGATGGAAAGTGAGCTGATTCTGGGTGGTGAGCACATACTGCGATGTATAGACAATGTAATGTAGAATTGTACACCTGGAAACAATGTAATTGATATCAATTAATGTCACCCCAATAAATATAACAACAACAAAATAATAAAATAAATTTTAAAAAAACTGTTACAGAACATAGAAATACTTTTGAAAAATAAAAATTTTCACACTTACGTTAAAAATAAATAAATAAATAAATAAATAAATAAATAAAATGAGGTAAGATGATTTTCCAGAAACAAATATAAATGTCTAATATAAACCTTAGTAAAGGGGAAACCAGGATGGCTCAGCAGGTCAAGCACTCACTTTGCAGCCCTGGGGACCAAGGATCAAATCCCGGCCCTGACCTGTGTGGACCCATGTGCTGAACTGGGGGTGTGTGACCCCCAGTTCAGTTCTCACTGGGGCGTGATTCCCATGCGGGAGACCCACCGCCCAGTTCCCGCCCTGTGTGGCCTCCACCCACCTGTGTGGAATGAAACCATGTCGAAAACTGATGACATACAACTATGGAGACTGCTCTGGGCCCTCCCCCTTCTCTCTGTCTCTGTCTCTCTCTGTCTCTGTCAAAAACAATAAAAATAAATCTTTAAAAAAATATTTTTAAAAAAACCTTAGAAAAAAGAGAAAAATATAAACAAACCATTATATAGAAAACATAAAGTTTTAGTCAGCTGTCTTCTACCAAAAAAAAAAGTCATGTATGGCCTCCCAGGAAGGATTGAACCAAAATTTTAAGGGACTCTAATGAGGTACATATACCCTTTTCCCCCAAAATAGATAACAATAATGGACAAAATACACAAACATTGCAAGGTTTCAAAACAAATGACCTCCACACAGTAGGAAGTGAGAACCTCAGCTAAAGAAACTGGCTAACTGGGCATGGCAGCTGAGACTTATCTTTTGCAGGGTTAGCTGGATCTAAAAGTGTTTACATGCAGCCAAGGTCACCAGAAACCAGAGGCTGCACCAGAGCTCCTTGGTCTGTGGAAGGAAGATGAACAACCATTTCTAACTGCTGCTGTGGCAAGGCCTGCATGATGCTGCAGTCCCAGGGAGGCAAAGAACACAACATGGTTTATGACCAGGAATTAAGTCAAGCTGTCCAGGACAACTCGGCCATGAACTCGAATTTGCCATTGCTCACTATCACCACGGGGCAGAAAGCCTACAATTCCAAAGCAGGCCTGGTTCAGGACCAAGAGGACTGGCTGGAAGGAGTATGAAGAAGTGGTGGTGGGGAGTGATGACAAAATAGACTTTCTCTAACATACAAAGACCAAAAGAGTGTATTAGCCACTAAATGTGTTCTTTGGGGAGAAGAAAAGAGCAAAGCTGTGGGATTGAAGGCACAAGGGTGAACACAGAAATTAATAAATGTGTGGATAAATTTAATTAACTGTTGCCTACAAAAACCATTAACTTTTTGTGTATAGAATAGTGAAATAAATTACAGGAATCAATATTAGGTGGGGGTTATTTCAATGGGCACTTAAAGCATATTAAGATTCTTGTTTTATTTGTGCCGTTAGGCTTTCTATAAGAAAATTAATTAAGTATACATGGTAAAACTTCAAGGCCAACCATTAGAAGAACAGAAATATAGTCAGCATCAAGGGAGGTAAACGAGTATAGAATGCCTTATCAATCCAACAGAAATCAGGAAAGATAGATGCTGAGCAGGCAAAATTTACACATGTCTGTGGTTGAGGCTTAACTTAGTTTAAAATTCCCAGGAATGGCTATTTTTAGAATGTGGCATTTAAGATGAGGACTTAGAAAACTCTACAAAACATGAAAATATTTACCACTTCTGAATAAAGGTTCCTGGAGTTAGTGTAGCTAAGCTGCCTTTTATTGCTTCTACCCTATGTGACAGTAGGGAAGGGTCCCCTAAACTGGAAGGTGGTAGACAAAGAGGCATGAGAGCTTTGTCTTTTATTTTTGACTTTATACTTTGCATCTACCCCTGTGTATAAAATGACTTATTCTTGTGATATTCCTAGCATTTAATCCAGTGCCTGGTTTATAGTGGGGAACAGATAAGTGAATATAATGTAATACCTAAGAGTGTCTTTTGTCTTCAGATCTGCTACACTGTATTCTTGTCATGAGCTGTTTTGTCTTTTCACTCTGCTTACCTTCTTTTTTCTGCCTCTTCTGCCCCTTGATTTTGTATCCTGGTTCCTGATAACCCCTCAGGCCATTCTTGTTCTGATGATTCATTTCAGCTCTGAATTAGAGATTTCTCATTCTTCCATAGAGGCTGAACCCTCAGTTTTTATCCAGATACATGGATGCTCAGTTTAGAAACTTTGTTTCGCAGCCTCCCTTGGAGCTAAGTCTGGTCATCTGATTTAGTTTTGGCTAATGGGAAGAACACAGAGGTATCCGATGACAATTTCCAGGAAGTTTCTGTGGTTGCTAGCCCCCAACAATGGCCTCCAACAATTCCATCCCTCCTAGATGCCCATGCCACTCCCTATCAAAAGGTGTCCACCACCACTAGCCCTGTGACTGCTTTGACCGACAGAATGTATTATAGTAAGAAGAACATTCAGGGACTTCCAAACTCAGGCCTTAAGAGGAGTGGAGCTTTTAGTTCCTTCCTCTTGGGACACTCATGCTTGCATTGGGCCATTTTGAACAGCTTGCATGCTATGAGGCAGCCCAAGCAGCTGTGAGGCGAAATCTTCATGAAGGAGAACTGAGGTTTCAGACAGTGGCCCCAGCTGAGCCAGTTAACAGCCATGTGGTTGAGGTCACTGTGGACCTTTCGGCTGTCCCAGAATGCTGGCTACCACCACATAAAGCAGAAAGACCTCAGTCAACTCACAGAAGCATGATATATAATGAATCATTGTGTTACGCCACAAAGTTTTAGGATGGTTTGTTACGCTACAGTAGAAAACAAAACGCCTTGTTAAAATATAGTTATCATATATGCTCTTTGCCTCTTTTTCCCTTTTTCCTTCCTGTTGGCTGAAATAAATATGTGGGAAATAGAGCTGAGACAACCATCTTGGACTATGAAGTACCCTTAGGAATGTAGGTCATTCAAGAGAAAATTGCTTAAAATATCTTTACTACACACACACACACACACACACACACAAGATAAACTTCTAACATGAATAAACCATTGTTATTTTGGGTCTCTTATTCAAGTGGAACCTAATTCTAACTTTATTGACTCATTCTCAGGCACTACTCAAATGGTAACTTTTGCACATCCCCAGTTTCTTCCCTTTGCTTGTTCTTCTGTTTATTTTTAAATTAACTGTTTTATTGAAGAAACGTGTATGAAAACTGTCTGGAAAGTATCCAGCCATGTAACCGTTCTTGTTATATGAACAATGGCTTGTTTTTTGTTTTTCCAGACAGCCCTCGTATATACAATTTTAAAATCCCAATAATTTGGGAGTTCCAGTTTCTGACAAGATGACGACTCAGCTCAGCCTCCCTAAGTCCTTCCTCCAAACCCCACCTCATAAATGCCAGAAAAATCAGAAGGCCGTTGTATGACATTAACATAAGCTCTTGAAAACTCCCTGGTGCGACAGGAGGTGTTAAGGGAGGAAAGTGGGGGCTCAGAGCTGAACACGGCTGAGCCCCATGGATGGAAATAAGGAGCTGTTGGGATGCAGAGACTTTGAGATATGACTTTTGCCCTTTAACATTGTCCTGGGCCGACGTTGTCCATCCCAGGACCATAGCGAAGCAGACAGCATAGCAGTCAGCCCCGGACCATCAGCAGTGCCCACAGAACATCAGACTGGGTACTCTAGCCAAGCCAGGCGGCTAAGAACCAGTGAGCAGTGGGTGCAAGCTGACTGGCCAGCCCCTTAGCATTCCTCACTTGCCCCACCCTGCTTTATGGTGACTCCTGCTTCACAGATATAGCATCCCAAGGGGGTTCCCTCTCTCTGCAACCCCCCATGTCAAACTTATCAGGAAAGATAGAACAGGGCTTATGTTTTGGGCCTTCTCACCACCTCAGGCCTCTTGTACTTCTAAGGTTGGTTTTCTCAACCTTAGCTCTGTTGACATTTTGGGCAGATTAATTATTGTTCTGAGAGGATGTCCTACAAAGGAGCAAGACTCAGACCATCGTCATATTTCTCAACAGCAACATCTGCAAGATCACAGAGCAATATCTTTAGTGTTGAAGTAAAACACACACACACACACACACACACACACACACAGGAAACTTGAGATCTAAAATTCAAAGTCCAACTAAATTATCATTTAAATTTGATGTCAAAATAATTATAACAGTTTACCCTACAAAACTGCTCTTTGAAAACCTTTGTAGAAGAAGTGCTCCAGTAAGAAGAAAAATATATCAGGGGGATATGACCAAAAATGGAAGGGTAAATAAATAACTTGGTAAATTTCACTGTTGTAAAACTTGGTGACAATGACAACAAAATAAGCAAATGAAACTTTACATGCATGGCAATCATTAAGTAAAACTAATCAGATAGATTGAAATTTGTTTTGCTTAAAATTGTACATTCAATTTTATTCTTATGGTGGTTACTCATAATTTCCTAATACACAAACTTGGCTTAATTTTACCCTTTAAATAACTAGCAGCAAAGAAGAATGAAAAGAATGATGAATAGAATACATGGAATGAAGGCTAATATGATTTTTAAGAATTTAAATATGAGAGCAATTACACTAAGTTGAAAGAAAACAGTATAAAACTATAAAGACTCAGAGAGGATTAATGTGTAATATTATCTACAAGAGAAACACTAAAGCAAAAAGATACAAAAAGATTTCAAATATAGGGGTGAAGAAAGACAAACCAGAGAAATATGAATTCTTTAAGTGGAGCAATTTTATTATCAAAATAAATAGATACATGACAAAGAAGGATAGTATATATTGGTAAAATGTGTTTCAGTAGCTATAATGATCATTCACAAATATTCACTGTAGAATTCTCTGAAAAAAAATATATATATAAATATATATAATCTATTGAAAGAAATAACTAAGGCAGCAAGTATGGTTGCTAGTATGAGATACACAGGTGTAAGCACTTGTTATATTTATGGAACAGTAAATTGTATATAAATTATTTCTTGTCTCAGTTCAGGTCCTCCAAGAATCAGGGGCAAAAACAAGATAAGTCACATTAGAGATTTATTGGGGAGAAATGTCCATAAAGAAAGAGTAAAAGGTATAAAACACAAAAAGGGCTGGTTGACTCTTTACTGCAGTGCATATCTGATAACTGTGAGGGGAGCGGAGGAAGGCAGGTTGAGGAGGAAGACTCTCAGATTGCAACAACGTTCTAAGAGTATTTCAGCCAGACGAAGAGGGAGACCTCAAGCCAAAGTCTACATCCTGTGAGAGTGAGCCAGTCCCTTTACCCACACTGTGCCCAATCATTGATGCGTGGCCTCAGCAGGCTAGAAGGTGTGTGTGCATTCATAGTGGTAGCAGCAAGGACTGTCCATCAGCCACACTCCCTGCTGCAGGTTCTGGTGAAGGAGATCTAAGCATTGCATCTCCAGGATTGCCACATGCTTAAATAAAGTTACAAAATAATCCAATAGAGTTCCTCTCTACCAGCAATAACCATATATAAAACATAACAAACAGGGGAAGCCGGGATGGCTTTGCAGCCCTGGGGACCACGGATTGAATCCCAGCCCTGGCCCGTGCAGACCCATATGCTGAACAGGGGGGTGCTTCCCATGCAGGTGGCCCCCAGTCCAGATCCTGCCCTGCGAGGCCCCACACCCACCTGGTGGAATGAAACCATGTCAAAACCTGATGACATATAACTATGGAGACTGCTCTGGGCCCTCCCCCTTCTCTCTGTCTCTTATCTCTGTCTGTCTCCATCTCTTTCAAAAAATAAAATAATAAATCTTTAAAAAACATATATATATATAAACAAACAACATAGAATGTATAATATGGGGAAGCCGGGATGGCTCAGTGGGTTAAGCGCTCACTTTGCAGCCCCAGGGACCCAGGATCAAATCCCATCTCCGGCCGGTGCGGACCCATATGCTGAACTGGGGAGTTCCCCCAGTTCAGTTCTCTCTCTGTCTCTGTATCTCTCTCTCTCTCTCTGTCAAAAACAATAAAAAAAAAAAAAATTAAAAAAAAAGAATGTATAATAGCAAGCCAACTATATGGTCTCCTGGAATAAAGCCAACCAAGGCAAAGACTTTCACCAAGAAACTCAACTCAAGAGTACACAATTCTTTTACTAAATGGAGGGATCATACTATGTTTATATAGGGGATGACTGACATGTAAACCTGCTGTTTCAACTCAATAATTTTTATTTTTATTCAAGTCCAGTTAAAATTTATCAAGGATTTTTGATAAATCTGACAAATATATTTTAAAATCTCTCTCTCTCTCTATATATATATAAAAGTTCCTTGAGTAGCTAATTCTGAAAAAAAAGAGAAGGGAAAACATGCCTACTCAATGTTGCCTGCAGTGTTGTAAAGCCGTAGTGATAAAGATGGAGTGGCATCAGATCACGAACAAGTAAACAGATGAAAGAAAAGTAGACTAGAGAATACCTATACGATATGATTAGGGTGGCACCATAAGCCAATGGGGGAAAGTATGGATTGTTTAAGAGATAGTTGCTATGGACTGAATTGAGCTTCCTGACCTGATCCCTGCCTACTTCTCAAAGAAGTCACCTTCTACTCTCTCCTCCCCTTCCATGTGCAGCCACCCCAAGGTCCAGCCCCCGAACACACCACACATGCTCTCCTCTTTGCCTTGGACTCTGCGACACCCTCTCCCCCCTCGCCTGGCTTACTCGTCACTTCCTGGAGTTTCAAGTCTCCCATCTTGGTTCCCACAGCACACACTTTCCCTACCATAGGCCGGTGCTACAATGTATTTGTTTTAGATTTTGAGCTTCTGGAGGATAAGAACTGGATTGTTCATTATTTTGTCTAAGGGCAAGAGAGCCACTCTGAACCCCAGTGGTCCTCCCCTCTACAAGTGTGGACAACAGTAATAGTTATGTTCGTTGTCTAGTGCAGATTAAATGAGATGATTCGTGAAACTATCACAGTGAAGCACAGTTAGTCAATGCATATAGGGTAAGTGGCATCTGTTACTACTAAACAAACTTTTTTTTTTTTAATATTTATTTATTGTTTTTGACAGAGAGAGAGAAATACAGAGAGAGAGACAGAGAGAAGGGGAGGGCCCAGAACAGTCTCCATAGTTGCACATTGTTGGTTTTTCCACATAGTTTCATTCCACAGCTGGGCGGGGCTGCACAGGACAGGAACTGGGCCAGGGTCTCACTCTGGTGAGAACTGAACTGGGGGCACTCCCCAGTTCAGCACATGGGTCCTCACAGGCCGGGGTCAGGACTCGATCCTCGGTCCCCAGGGCTACGAAGTGAGTGCCTAACCCACTGAGCCATCCCGGCTTCCCAGGAGTAAAAACTCTTGCTTTTTTTTTTATATATATTTTTATATTTTATTGTTAAATTTAATGAGGTGACATTGGTTGGTAACAATCAGACAGTTTCCCAATGGACAACTCCACATCACATCACCCATGC
>PVKE010043241.1:0-13429 GCA_004027555.1 Craseonycteris thonglongyai | reverse complement strand
GTCTTGGGCATTTTATTACCACATTTCAGGTTGTGGTTAATGTACTCTAGAAATTTATTGAAGTGGTAATTTCTCTTACTAGTTAAAGATAGTAGATTGAACACAAACATCTACTCACTGAAAGAGTGAAGTGTTTTGTTTTTAAAATTTTAAATGAATAAATCACAAGGAAAGGAAGAGATGAATAAGAGTGAACAGATTAGCAACAAAATTTAGGAGCTATAAAGCAGAAGGGAAAGTGAATTATAGACCTAAATGAGAGACAACTGTAATAATTTCAATCTGTTCCAGAATAAGAGCCTGCTGAAAAATGGCAGAGGTGAATTTGTACATGCTGTATACATGCTGAAAACCTCAGCCCTCTTCCTCAACTCAGCTTCCAGAATTTGAAAACCTGGCCTTTACCCTCCAGGTAGAAGATCGGAAGGTTCTCTAGCTCAGTACTGGGTAGACTTTTTCAGGGCAAGGGCTACTTCTTCAAGTGTCACGGTCCTATAGCTATTTATTTTATTATTCAGATGATCATCCCAAAATTGCTTGGTGGTCCACTGGTAGACCATGATTGATATCTTGCCCAGCTCTGCTCTAGATCAGGGGTCTCCAAACTTTTCAGCCCGCGGGCCGCATTAACTATCAAACAGCAATTTGGGGACCAACTACACACTCGAGGTCCAAATAAAAAAGAATGAAAACGTAATTGTTGTTTTTAATTATGTATTTAATATTATTTTATTCAGATAAAAGGTCTCCCCAGGCTGGATGAGAGGCGGCCCGTGGGCTGTAGTTTGGAGACCCCTGCTCTAGATGATTGACTAGCCTGAGGAAAGATCTTAAAAGATAGTGACAATGGAAGTTTCTCAAATAAATGGCTCAGCCTGATCACCTTAAGTGGTGCCTCATAGTTTGACAACCTTCCTAAATAGTTTTGTGGTCTGTCACAGTTAAATATGAACATCTGAAACAGGCCTCAACATGAAAGGTAAAGCTTAAAACTAACAAAATAAAAGGTAGTGGGTAGAATCAAACTATGCAGCTGGAAGAAAAGTTAAAAAAAAAAAAAAACCTACATTGCTTGCTCTCCGTAGAGAGGTAGATTTTTTTTTACAACCATGAAATGACAAGGTAATCTATACGAGCAAAATTTAAACACTTAAAAAGAGTAGTTAGAAATTAAAAACAGCAGGAACACAAATATCTATAGATGGCTTGCAAGATAAAGTAAGAACTTTTTCCAGAAAGTGGGGGGGTGGGGGGTGGGGATCAGAGTTTGGAAATACCAGACAAAGGAAAAGAATCGTAGGAAGATCAGTCTATGAGGTCCTTCAACACTGAAGGATAGAGTTTCCAAATAGGTAAGGTCCATTGAATTGCCAGTGCAGTGGATGAAAAATAGACGTTGAGATATTTTAGAAAACTGGGGACATATGAAAGAACCTAGAAGTTTTCAGACTGAAATAATAGGTCATAGAAAGAATTAGGATTTGGAATAGCTTCAGTCTTCTTAACATCGGAATGGGAGGCTGGCAGGAAAGAGCATTGCCTTCAGAATTCTGACGGAAAATGATTTCCAACCTAGAAATCTTTACCCAGACAGATTATCAAGTGTGAGGAAAGAGTAAAGATATTTTCAGATGTACAATGTCTCAATATCTTCCTGCATCCTTCCTCCAAAGGTATCAAAGGATGTACTTTGTGAAAACAAGGAAGTAAATTAAGAACAGAATATAAGAAACATGGAATTTAATTATGGGATGGTGGTGTAAGGAGCCAACCGTAAGGTGCTAGTGAAATGACAGCATAGGAAGATAAATGTGTTTCAGGTGGAGATGACAATGAAGTTGAGATTGGTACATATCAGCAGTCTCAAGGATAGTTATTCAAGATGAAACTGCTGCATCTGAATTAACATCTTGAGAAAAAATTTGGGAAACCAATGGAAGGTTGAATTAGTGACAAGTATAGAGAAAAGGAAGCAAAGGCTATGACAAGAGCTTTATTAATTGTGGGAGAACAAAGCACTCTACAGGAAAGGGAAAAAATCATACCACATGGCTTAGTTGTGAATTGCATTTACAGAGTCATAGTAATGTAACCCCATGGTTATCAAATGGGAGTGATTTTGCTCCTCTGAGGGAACATTGACAGTATCTGGAGATCTTTCTCATTGTCAAACTTGGTGGAAAGTGCTATTGATATGTAGAGGCTAGGATGCTGTTGAACATTTTACAGTGTACAGGACTGCTTCTATCAACAGAAATATCTGTTCCAAAATGTCAGTAGCACTGAAGTTGACAAACCAGAACTATGACATATTTTGTTAAGATTAGAAGGATGTGTAGAATGGGACTGGATATACAGTTAATTCCACATCTTCTATGATGGAAGTGGAAAATGCCTCAAACTGAGAATATAAGGAATAGCAGAGGGATATTTTTTTGACATGGAGGTAAAATCAGATGAGAGAAGGCTAGTGTTTGCAGTGCTCTTTGTCATGTATGTATGGACCATACCTATTTGGAAACTATCCTTTAGTGCTGAAGGACCTCGTGGACTGATCACGATTCTTTACCTTTCTCTGATATTTCCAACTTCTGATAATCTGGAGCTTTCTCTCTGTCTGCTGGTGCCTACTTCCACCCCTCAATCCAGCCAGGGAATACTAGAAGGTAGAAAATGGCCATTTCACTTTGAATACTAGTCTTTTCTCCCAATCTTCCTGCTACTGTTTACTTTTCACAGTTCTCAAATAGCTGCTTCGTGCATTTTGTCCAGGTTTTATATAGCTGTATTTAATGGGAGGGAAGAAAGTGGTGTGTGCTTGGTCCGTTTTAATAGAAATAGGAACCTCTGTAACCGTTTTAAAGATTCAACTATCAGTATATCACTATAAGTATATGTCAGGCAGTTTGCTAGACTATGGAAATAAAAATATGCAAGGATAATAGTACATTATCTCTGAACTAATTTGGAGGGGTTTGTGGACAATAGTAGTAAAAATCATATAATTGCTGTAACGGAGTGGGAATGAGAGAGTATAAATCTTTTCAGAGGATTTTGTTGAACCTGTAGAACGGAGGTAGTGTTTGTAGGTCATGAAGGAGAAATTTGAAGTTTGCTAAATCGATGGGTGAAGGGGAGTGTAGAGATAGTATGTGTGTGGCAATTTAGGAGGTCCAAGAATTAGGTACGGGGCTGGTAAAGAAATATGCAGAACGGAGGACAATTGGAGAGATGGCAGTGCTAGTGTACACAGTTTGAATGTGTGATTTAGTAGATGTGCCAGATTTCAGCCTATTTGCATCTGTGTTCTTTCAGATATCCCTGAAGGAGCATGTCATATGTGAAGTAAACCCTAGGTTTGGATAAAGTTGAATTTTGTGCCGTCATTAAGTTCCTCACAAAACAAGGGAAAACACCTCAAATTATTTTGGAGGAGACGTTAACAGTTTATAGGGACTGTTGCCTGGAATATCCGTGGTTTAAAAGTGTCATAACCTTTTCAAGCAAGGCAGGGTCATTGAAGACAACCTATGTCTAGGATGCCATGTTGAGACCACTTATTCAGAAATTGTGAAGAAAAAGTTGAAAACTTACAATGGGAGATGCCAGATTGAATAAAAAGCAGCTGCAGAAATGGTTGGATTATTGCCTACAACCATTTTGAATATTTTCCATTAGCATCTAAGGATGTCAAAAGTCAATACAAGATGGGTGCCAAGAGTGCTCATGCTGCTATAAAAATAACAGCGTGTTGAGTGTTCACAACAGTGTTTGTACCTCTTCAGAGACTACAAAGATGAAGTTTTAAGTCAGACTGTCACTGGACATGAAACTTTGGTTTATCATTATGAGCCTGAGTCAAAGCAGGAGTCCACACAGTGGTGTGAAAAGGGCATGCCACACCCTAAGAAGTTCAAGGTGTCACAGTCAGCTGGAAAAAATCATGGCTATTGTTTTTTTGGGATATAGAGGGTAATCTGCTGATCAATTACAAGGATAAGGGTGTCACAATAACTGGAGAGTAAGTAGTATTTCAGTCTGCTGAAAGTTAAAAGAACCTGTGAAAGAGAAGAGGAAAATGGACCAAAGGGGTGCTGCTTTTGCACAACAATATGCCCGTATACAAGAGCAATGTTGCGTTGGCTACTCTTCATGACTCTGGTTTCCAAATGTTAAACCACCCTCCCTACAGTCCAGACACTGTCTCATTACTATGTGCTCCCAAATATGAAAAAATAAATAAATAATTTCCAGGGAAGCGATTTACAGACAACGAAGAGGTTAAATCTGCAATTTTGAGGCCGATAACAATTTTTTTTTTTGGTGAGGGCATAAAATAAGCTTAAAGATCTGAAAAGTGCATGAGGGTTAAGGGTGAATATATTGAAAAAGGGAAAACAATATATGTATTTTTTACCCTTGTTCCTTCCCCTTCATGCTGTGAATTTCTTGACCACCTCAGTATTGCTTGGTGTGAGAGCCTCTTAGACTGATGTAAGAGGTTTTGTGCAGCTAAGTGGCTACCAGCTTTCGAATGCCATATCGAAGGGTTTACATTTTGTTCTTAATGTCTGTGCAGTTTTAAGATCCTTTTCCCGTAGTTTTTTTGTATCGAAATGTAGGTTATTGTACTTAGTATTTGTGCTACCATTTACTTATCACTTCCCCTACCTCACTGTTAACATTTTTATAATTTAAAAGTATTATTTTGAAGTTTGATTCAAAACTTGGAAAAAACCAAGAACATTTAAGCATCATAGTGAGTGAGTAGTATAAATGATCAAACCGGGTGATACTATTTTTAATTTTTAAAAATACACAAAACCAGTGGATTTCTTTTATGTATTTCAATCTATCTCTAAGGTCACTAGAAAAAAGGTTACCAAAAACACTGTGCAGTGGAAGAAACAAGTGGTGGTTGCGTAATGACTGTTGTAAATCACATTTACTTAGATTTATAAATTTTGACTTGTTTGCACAAAACAGGTGTTTATTATTTAAGTCATATACATATGTACATTTAGTGTACAGTTATACTATACTGTATATAATAAATATGCCCCCTGCCATGTACTTGGAAAAGACAATTTAGGATTTTTAAAAGTGAGTATATTTTTTGAAAGTTAGGTTGAGCTGAGGTTCAGCAGATGAGGCTCTTTGGGAAGTCTAGTCTTAATGAGCAACAGTGTTGATTTCTGTAATGTTTTGGTAATACTTTAAATGTGAAGATTAAGTAGCTAACATCTTTTCTAATTGTATGAATATTTACATGTATTCTTAGAAAATGTTATATGGGAGGAAATTCTAGTGAAGGTTGTTTTCTTGCTCTTTAGTTTATTAGTGAGGTCTTGTATGTTTCGTGAACAGAGGATAAATGACTCTTCGAAAAACTGTGAGATACATGCCATATCTTTGTATTTTCAGACTCATCTTCCTATAGTAATTTCCCCCAACTTTTGCTTCCTTGATTAGCATTGTTTTTTTGTTCCTTTTCTATGGTGGTGCAGCAGGGATAAAGCAATTAAATAGGTTAAAATAAGTCATTATGGTTTGTAAGTATAATTTTTATGTTTTTGTTTTTGACAGCCGATTTATTTTGCATATTCCCAGCGAGGAAAGAGACAATGCTATTCGAGTATGTTTTCAGATTGAACTTGCCCATTGGTTTTACTTGGATTTCTACATGCAGAACACACCAGGATTACCTCAGTGTGGGATAAGAGACTTTGCTAAAGCTGATATCCTTTTTGTTACTACAATGACTGTTATTCTTGTTGGTAAAATATTTTAGCACAAATTTTCTTTTGCTTATCTTTGAGATTTATAACTGATTGATAAAACATCCTTGATTTCTAAAAATTGTCAAATACAGATAGTAAACAATTTAACAATACTCTTATGTTTATGTAGAGGACCCCTTGAATTGTGTGCGCTGATGATTAGAATTAAATTTTCTTTCAAAAATAGCCTATTTCTAGAACTGTTTTTTACTTTCCTTTTGCTGTTTGACTTAATCAGATTACTGCCTTTCTGGGGTAGAGATCCTTAAGTAATTATTGAATACTTACTGCATATTGACTACAAAGCGGTATTTTTGGTTCTGTGACAAATAATGAAGAAGTACTTGCCTTTGAAGAAGCTTTCCCCCTCCCTGCCTATTCACAGGTAGAAACTTGTCATAATTAGTTATAAAAGATTCATATAAATTTTAAGATTATAAAAGAAATTATATCACAGGGCAAAAAGTTGACAAGTTGCTGATGGTCCTGATAGTAAATGTTTTTAGAATTTGAAAAAAGGGTGGAAAGATTTTAGACAGATCTATATTTTTAAGGAAATATAGGGCTATTTTCTAAATCCTGGAGTGGTAAAGAAAAGGGATTGAACAGAGTTGTAGAGTTTGAAGGGAATAAAGGATATCTCAGGAAATAAAGGAGTTAGAATGGAGCAGAGGGTTCTTACCGGGATACAGTAGGAGATATGAATAGAAGGTATATAGTAGGGGCGTTTTATGGGTTCTTAAATCTTGAGCCAAAGTGTTTTAGTTTTCATTTATGTCACTATTTTTAACCATAAGTAATGTGTTCAAATGGAATTGACACAAGTTCACTGTACTACACTAGAGTTGGAGTAGGTGACCTAAATTAATCCTCATAATCAACTCCTTATAATTTTCCTTGATCCCCATGAAATGAACCCCGTATGGCTCTGTAGAAAAATGAACACTGTTCTAGATAACTGTTAACCATAGAAAGTTTTTGAGCAAGGCTAAAAAATATAATTCAGATCATTTAAATATGGTATTCAAGACTTATTTGGCAGGATAGGTTGAGCCACTGTTAAAATATCTGAACTGTGGAACAGTGTGGTCCTGAAGCATAGTAGAAGGATAGACTACAAAGACAAGACTGAAGAGACCTGTCAATGGAAGAAATGATTAAGCTATTTTACTGGTTAAATAAGAAGTAAATGAGGATCAAAGCGTAATAGATGTACTATTGAGCATTCTTTGTGAAAGGGTTGGTGATAGGTTCTGTGGAGAAATCATAAAAAACTTTGTTTCTAAGAAGGTATAATCTAATTATAGAAACATGGTCAGAACTAGCAAATCCTGTCTAGTTTTGGTCTATTTTGCATTGACTTAGAGCAAATTTATATACTTTGGGGTTCTGGATAAGATTTTGTATGTGAATGCATGAGTTTTAAACTTTTCTTGCTAGTAACAAAAATCAAAAACTTGTTTTAGTCGTGCTTCTTTAAATTCAGTTATATGGAGAAAAAAAATTTTATTGTTTATGTGGTAGACTTCATTAAATAGCAGTGCTTACTCTGCCAGGTATTATGTGGTGAACAAGGTGATTCAGTCCTTATCCTCAAGAAGTTGAGGGAGAGAAAGGAAAGGAAATGATTATAGTGCAGTTTGGTAAGTTATGATAGGTAAGTACAGAGCTCAGTAGGAACAGGAGAAGGAATACTCCACCCAGACTTGGAGCTACCGGTACATAAAAGTATTTTTTGGAGGAAGTGATGATCTATCTGAGAAAGATCTATATGAAAGGGTGAAAAGAGTTAACATGATTGTGTTTCAGAGTAAATGGTGTGGGACAACGGAGATTAAGTCAGGGCTAAACCATGTAAATTTCTTGTAGGCTATGTCTGTTTGGACTTCATAAGAATAATAGAATATAGGTTTTTGTGTTTTTTTTTTCTCTCCATTAAAGTTTACTTTTTGGGACAAATCTTACAACTTAGAATTTGAAAGAATATTATAGTGAACTGCTACATTACTCTTATTATATATTCACCCATTTTAGTTAATGTTTTCTCACATTAGCTTTTTCTCTAGAGATGTTTTGAAAGAATTCTGGAATAGTATAGACAAAGCATATCCAGGACGGCTTTGAATGAGGTCCAACACAAATTCTTAAAGCCTTTTTTTTTTTTTTTTAAACTCATCAGTTATATAAGTGTTTGTATATTCTATGTATGGCCCAAGACAGTTCTTCCAGTGTGGCTCAGGGAAGCTAAAAGGTTGTACACCTCTGGTGTAGACAATTGAATTGAAGGAAGGTGAGACTGGGAACCTAGTTAAGATGCTATTTCACTAATTTACAAATTAGAAATGGAAACCTGTGATAGAAGTGAATAGAAGAGGTTAAATTGGAATAATATTTAGGAGGTGAAATTCATGTTAAACTTGAATGCCTAAGGAGAGGTGGAAGAACGAGTCAAAGGTGGTTCTCCTGTTTCTGGTTTGAACAGTTGAGTGGATGGTATGCCATTCCATTTGTAGAACAAGACAAGGAGAAATTTTGTGGGGGAATGTTGGGTTCAGTTATGGGCAGGTTGGTTTTGTGGTACCCTTGGGCTATTGAAGGTGGAGAGACTGCATGGAATAAAAGTCATTTGCAGAGTTCTGGAGGCAGAGTTCTTGGGTTGGCATTACTAGCCATGCAACCTTGGGCAAAATGTGGGACTTTTTTTGTGTGCCTCTTTTCTCTTATGTAAATTGTGCATGGTCTGGTGATTTTTCTTCAGTAAGCTCTCAGCAATGTGGGTATCCTGGATTTGGTCTTGGGTTGAAGTTTTGCCAGGGAACTATATTCAGAGAAAATGGGCAAAGGAATTTTTGAGTATTGCTAGGAAATTAATTAAGTGGACCATGTTGTTTAGGGAAGAAAATAAAAGCAGGAGGGTGCTAATATGGAGAAAGGAAAACAGAGATTGATACATAGTGTATTTAAAGGAATGCCATAAAAAGTTATAGTCTAGATGTTTTATTTTAATCAAACTGCTAGAATAGTTCTAGTGATGGCAAGGTCTGGAACGTTGTTGCTGTGGAAATTGGTCCTCGAAGTGGGGAGTGGGGGGTGGGGGGGTGGGGAATGTATGTGAAAGACAAGGAGTATAAGGAACTGAGGCTAGAGCTTGAGACAAGATGTCTGGGGAAACTGTATCATAAGACAATGGTAAGATGGAGATTAGTATCTAATGATTGTTTATACTTTCAACAGATGTTTAATGTTTTTGCAGAAATGTTGGAATAAAAAGCATATAAGAATCACTGAATTGTTAAAAGAGAAAAATATGTATTTAATACGATGGACAGCTTAATAAAATTCTCTTTTTCTTAGAATTACTACTGTAAGTAAGGCCCAGTCCCCCAGATTTAAGACTCGAAATATATTATTTGGTTTTGGGATTAAGAATATCAGACAGTAATTGAGTAAGAATTTTGGTAAAAATTCCAAATGGTAATTAACAACTATTCAATGCATGTTATATTAATAGTTTTTTAATTAAATACATTATCTCATTACACAAAAATATTAAAAAATTTACCACTCCCAATTTTGGTTTGAATTACTTTTATTACTATTAAGTATGAAGGAGGATTGAAGAGCTGTCAATGGGGAAACTGATGTCATTTTGGATTGGGTTCTGTTACTTGCTGGTTGTGTGGACTTGAGCCAAATACTTAACAAGTTCTTTTCAATGTTAATTCCAAGTGTATCTTGAACTATAGTTGGTTGGTTCAAATGGCTCACTTATTTTGTTGTGGTTCTGGGATTTAAAAGAAAAAAAGGATAAAATGTGAATAATTTCCAGAGTTAAGTTTCTCTTGCTAAACATTTATTATTGTTGTGTTTAAAGAATTTTAATGTGTAGAAAAATGAGAACACTGCTTTGTGGAGACACTGATGAATCTTGAAATTAATTAGGAAAACTGTAAGGAGAAGGAAGAGAAAGGAAAAATGGGATAAGTAGCTACTATCTGAACTGTTGGATATTATCTCTATTCTTGGGATATTTTTCTATGTTATCTAGGGTTAAATTTTTAATGAAAAAATATTCACTTATTTAAAATTTATATTTAGATTAAAAATTATCTGTGATAACTTTAAAACACATAAGGAATTTGACTAAATGTCTGAAGTCAGACTTTTATTGGAAAATACCATTCAGAATCTTAGCAACCATAGCCTTTTATGAAATGGTTAATGTTGTGTCTGAACTTTATCCTTCTTTTTTCCCTCCCCAAATGAAGGCATGGAATAGTTATGTTGAGATTAACCTAATGCTTGTCTTTTAATTACAAGGTTGTTAATTATATAGTTGGTTAATTTCTTTGTTCTTTTTGAGAGCCTCTCTCCACAATTATAAAACCAAAACAAATTTTTAAATAGAAAACTGTAGAACTTACAAAATTTATTTTCATAGTATGGATTTATTGTGAAGTTTTTGTTTAAACCAAACTGCCATTCACAATGTGAATATAATGCTGATTTCTTTGAGGGTTTTGATATACCTATTCTCCAGTTTTTCCACCACCTTTCTTTGTTCTGTTAGAAAACCTTTCTGTATTGTGTTGGGCTATCATTTGACTTTTATGCATTATTGCGTATTAGATTTCTTCTGTTTTTGGTAGCCTGAATCAGTTAAAGTAATACTAGTATGTACTACATTATGGTCTCTTAAATCAAGTGTTAGTACTTGATATATATGATAATCCAAATGATTGAAAATATACTCATGTTGCATGATTCTAGATTAACATGAAAATGATTACACAATATACTCATGTTTTCATGAGAACCCTTAAGATTATGTCATCTGTTTGAGAAACACTATCAAATTACAATTTTCCCCTCACTTTTCATAGTAACAGTGTTATAGGGATGAGGCATTTGACAGCACAGACTTTTGGAGGCCTGAGCATATATTTTACTGGTTTAGGTTTTATTTATTTGTAAAGATTTATTTTATTTATTGTTTTTGACAGAGAGAGAGAGAAGGAGGAGGGCCCGGAGCAGTTTCCATAGTTGCACATCATCAGTTTTCCACATGGTTTTGTTCCATACAGGTGGGCCGGGCCATGCAGGGTGGCAACTGGGCTGGGGGCCTCCCACATGGGAGGCACTCCCCCTTGAGCCAGGGGCTGAACCAGGGTGCAAGAACTGAACTGGGGCCTTCTGCATGGGAAGCACACCCCAGTTCAGCATATGGGTCTGCACAGGCCGGGGCTGGGATTCAATCCTCGGTCGTGGTGTTGCAAAGTAAGAGCTTAACCCTCTGAGCCATCCCGGCTTCCCCTATTTACTTAAAAAAAAAAAAAAAAAATTACTGTGCTTAAATTTGGGAAAGGGCGTGCCCATTTTCTTCTGAAATAGACTAGATTTTCCTTAATACCCAGATTTACCTTTCTCTGTAATTCTTAGTAAATCTTAAAAATATTTTAAATTATAAAAGCAATACATGTACATAATAAAGAAATACAACATATAAAGTGGTATACTTCGTCCCTCATTTTGCTTCCCACAGTTAACCAACCACTCACTTTAACTTGTTCTGACAATTTCTACCTCTTAACCACTATACTGTACTTGTTTCTTGCTCTTGGTTTCAGCATCTGTTGACTCCTCAGATGATGAATTTGACTTAATGAGAAGCATTTAAGATCTTCACATGGTCCTGGATTTGTGTTAATTTAGGGAACCAGGATTATGAGTTTCCAAAGCTTACTTGGTTTGAGTCTAGGCTTAAATGCAGAAGGTAGCAATGACTTGATCAAGAGGAAGTAAGTGTGAAGAAACAAAAATGAGGGGTAAACTTAAGTGAGGTGAAGATTTGAGCAATTTCATATAAATACACAGTTGATTTAAATAGATCTCTTTCTGTATATAAGTGCTTAAGCTGTATTAAGGGAGAAAGTAACTTCCTTAACACTATGTATACTCTTCAGTCATTGTCCATTTTTGCTGCCTCAAGGTGAAGATGTGGAAAAAATTTTGGATGAATGGAAGGAGTATAAAATGGGAGTACCAACATATGGTGCAATTATTCTTGATGAGACACTTGAAAATGTGAGTGTAATAAAATGAAAGCTTTTTAATGAATTGGTGATCAACTGTTTTCATCCTAATAAAATGTGTTATTTCTATAATGCTCTGAATTGAGGGTTTAAAAAATACTAGATATTTAGTGCTAAAGGTTCAAATTTTGCATATTTTATTTGCATTCTGTCTTAATGTTTTATACTTGTTGCACTGTGGCTTATTGTGAAGAAGTGTCACTTTCACTTCATTGTTGAAGAAACACTTTTAAATGGGCAGAATACCTTTCTTGACACTAGAAGTAGTATATTCAAACTGATGGAAGATATTTAAACCAAGTACTGTATAAAATTATTGGTGATAACAGTTACCTGAAGTAAGGAGAAAAACACCTTTGACTTTTAGAAAGGAGCCTGGGAAAGGAGAGCAAGTTACTCATTTTAATTTTTGCTTGTTTTGTAGGTACTGCTTGTTCAGGGGTACCTAGCAAAATCAGGCTGGGGATTTCCAAAAGGAAAAGTAAATAAAGAAGAAGCTCCTCATGATTGTGCTGCTAGAGAGGTAAGTTATTGCAGTTTGAAACAGTAACATTTGGTTCTTATGCTTTCAATTTGTTTTTTAGCTTTATACACTTGTTTGGATCATCCAGAACTTGACTGCATGAAATAACTTATTTTTTATAATGTATTAATAACTTGATTCTTTTGGTTATACCTCCCTATAATTTATTCTTTCCTTGTTTCCATTTTCTTTCGTTCATTTTTTATTCCATTATCTCTTTAACTTTTTTCTTTTTTGATATTTTCTTTACCTTTCCTTTTAGAGTTGGACTTGCAACTGGCAAAACATTTTGGCTGTTATCTCCCTTGTTTTATGTTTATAGTCTTGGCTTCCAGAGAAGTGCACAATTTGGGCTTTTTAAAGAATTTTAAACATTTGTTGCTCAAAATCCCCTCTAGATTCCCATTACCTATAGGGTGAAGTTAAATTCTTTAAGTATTGAAACTACTTCCAAAATAAAACTTAGCCATTCGTAAATTTGTCTTTATTTGCGGTCAAAAGGATCTATTCTTTGTACCCTGAATTTGACTTTCAGCCTTTAAACTTTTGTTTATATTATTTTCCTCCCTGGAAAGTTGTGTCTTCCTGGTTTTTCAAATCCTATCTAGTTACCTTTCTAGACCCAGCACCCATTACCCTTTTTTCTCCCTGATGGACTGCCACCAGCTATCTTTGTACACAGAAACCGAGTTTATTTGTAAAATGAGGCTTAGAGTAAATAATTTCTAAAATTCATTCTTAAAATTTTATTTTTAAATCTAACCTGTTAGCATTCTTCCTCAGTTGTCTCTCAATTTTAATAGCAGTTGTGGTCTTTATCATTTGCTTGGCATTAATTATATGGTACCATGTGTTAGATTGTGTACTGTATTCTGATTTATGGATTCCTTATCATTTATCTTTTTATTTTAACAGTGTTTTCCTACAGCAGTGTTGACTACCTCATTTAAGTTTGGGTGTAATTATTAGTAAGCGATAATAGTTAAAATTCTTATAAACCACTAGTTTTATAAGATTAGTGGTTATTTACTTTG